>JAFFST010050185.1:133278-149152 GCA_022414735.1 Noturus placidus | reverse complement strand
CCCCCCCCCCCCCCCCTTGGAATTTATCTGATTTTTCTGAAAAACAAATGATAGATGCATATTCTTCCCGTCAGAATTTTTATTGCAAACTCATGTTCTCTTACAGTGATTTTTCAAAAGTCGAAATTCATTATTGGTCAGCAAGTATTTTAAAGAAACTCTTTTTTTTTGCTTGCTTAAGTATTCAACTCCCCCAGGTTCCAGACGCTCCAGATGAAAGAGATTCCCTGCATCCCACTTTACTATGTACTAAAAGTATGTACTCTTTTTGAAGAAAAAGTACATACTTTTGAGTGTGCATTAAGAGTATGCAAGCACTAGATAGACAGACAGACAGACAGACAGACAGACAGACAGACAGACAGACAGACAGACAGACAGACAGACAGACAGACAGACAGACAGACAGACAGACAGACAGACACTTACTTTATTGATCCCCCAGGGGGAAATTCAAGAGCATCACTAGGACATACTAACACGTCATGTAATGGAAGAGAACATGTAATGTTACTCAGAAGAAAACAGTCACTGTAAACAAACTCCTTGTTGCATCAGCTTTTCTTCATTCATTATTCCTTATATAATTTAACTGATCATTTCCTCGATTGATCTTTCTACATTTCATCTGTTAAAATGTATCCTTGAATTCGGCAAAGCAAACAGTAGTAAAACTCTTAAAAACACTTCAGAATCTACCGGAAAATGTAGACACCATCCAGGTACCTGTGGGATACTCATTTCAACATACTACGATTTAGGACATACTAATTCTCATCTCAGATACTATTTAGAACTGATAGTATGCCAATTGGGATGCAGGGATTGTCTTAACGAGGATACAATTAACTTATAACTGGCCTTCACCTGTGAAATTTTAAAACTGTCATGGAAAAGACCATGTCAGAAGGAAAAGCGTGAACATGAAGACTAAGGAGCATTCTAAGCATATTAAAGATTAGGTTTAACCATTAACCATTGTTCAAGAAAAGCCACGTGAATGCACAAGAGTGACCCAGTGAAGATACTGTATTCAATATAGTACAGGGTGAATTAAATTTTCAAATGACTTTGTTTTTTGCATTTTCCATACTGTCCAAACTTTTTCAGAATCGGGGTTGTATTACTTCAGTTTGCAGGCAAAACAAACAAACAAAAAAACCTTAAGCTTGAATGAAACTCCACCTTTTAGCAGGACAACAGTCCAAAATACAAGGCCAAAGCGGTGGTGAAAAACAACCAAGTCAAAGTCCAAGTAGTCAAGTCAAAGTCTGAAACACACTGAGATCTGAAGCACTCTTTTCAGTCAAAAAACAACATCCAACCAACCTGAAGAAAATCTGCCCAGGACGAATGGGTGAAGCTCACTCCCAAACAGTGTGTAAAGTTGGTAGCAACGTATCCCAAAAGACTTAAAACTCTTATTGCCACAAATGGTGGTTAAACTAAGGTACAATCCTGAAGGGGTTGAATTATGCAAGCAGCATTTTTTTAGTATTTATTTTTATTAAAGATTTGCTGAGAAATAATTGATTTGAGTTTGGACATTTTTAAATTACTAGCTGGAACAATCTGTCATTTGTAATGTCATTTGTAATCTGTAGGCACTATAGGCTGTACCCAGGATTTTTTTTTTTATATAAGATTACTAGAATATTGATATACTGATAATTAACGCTAAAGCCTTTTGTCATCTGTTTCAGCTGTCTCTTGCAGAGAGTGACATCAGCAAAATTGGAGCCATCAAAGTTGAGGGAATTATTAATCCCACGAATGCAGAAATTGATCTGAAGGATGGAATTGGTAAGTAGACAACAAGATGATGCAGAGGTGCCAACATCTATGTTTTAGCATTTTTGCTCCCTTGTTATGGCAATATGGGAGCTACTTTGTGATAAACTATGCTCTTCTGCTTTCTCAGTCAAAGCAGCATTTAATCCAACAAAGAAAAAAATCCAGCCAGCAGAAAAGCCAATTCATGAAAGGAAAAAGGTTTCTGGGTACTTTAGTTTGCACCAACTTTATCAAGGTGGAATTAAGGAAAATAAGGAGGGACTGTTGGCTCACTGGAGGAGCTGCATATTATTAAGTAGTGATCACAGTGGACTGTCGCTTGGCTCATATTGGGGGAAAAATAATAACGTCTGGAGGATGTTATCTCATCCTCCGTCATACACTAGGAACGGTGTAGCTCACAGTAAATCATAAATCCTTTTGATTGATTGCGTGATTCCTGTTTGATTAATGTATGTAACAATTGATTTGTTGGATGTTCTTCAGCATCAGCATTATCCATACTTCTCTACTATGTGACAGGTAATGCACTGGAGAAAGCTGGAGGGAAAGATTTCCTGGATGCTGTAAAAGAACTGCGGAAGACGCAAGGCCCCTTGGAGGTTGCATCAGGTAGAATTTACACACTCGTACAGAGGGAGTGGGCGTGCACTGTCTATTTTTATTTCCCATCTATTGTTTCCTCTTTGCAAACTGCTGTGAACTCTGACTTTCTGCTTTCTCCACCTCCAGTTGCAGTTAGCCAGGCCAGTGGGATGGCAGCACGTTTCATCATCCACTGCAATGTCCCTCAGTGGGGTTCTGATAAGTGTGAGGATCAGCTGGAGAAGACGGTGAAGAACTGCCTGTCTGCTGCAGAGGAGAAGAAGCTCAAATCTGTGGCCTTCCCTTCTCTACCCACTGGAAGGTGAATCTTTACACTAGGGCTTCAACTAACAATTATTTTATAATGGAATAGTTGGCCAATAATTTTTTTTCGATTAGGCAATTAACTATGGGGGCAAACTTTCAGTACCATTTTTTTTTTTGCTTATTTAAAATAAAAAATCCACAGACTGAGTGTTACAAATGTAAATTTCAGACTACAAATTTACACAACTGTATGTCCAATTATATAAGACTGAAAAGAACCCAATAGATACAGACACACACCAGAACATACATTATTCATTTAAGGCCGTAATTTAATTCAGTGCTCTTTGTGCATCTGTGCAACTTTAGTATTTACTCTCCAAAACGTATTTTAGGAACAGAAGTGATGTAAGGACTAATCCCATGCCGCTCGTAAACCAACCAAATTGAGAGATTTGTAGACAACGATTTTAATAATAGATTATCGATTTTATTGATTAGTTGTTGCAGCTCTAGTTTATACACTTAGTGGATAGGACATTTGCCTCGCACCTCCAGTGTTGGGGGTTCAAATCCCGCCTGTACCCCGTGTATGTGGAGTTCGCATGTTCTCCTTGTGCTTCAGGGATTTCCTCCAGGCACTCGAGTTTCCTCCCACAGTCCAAAGATATGTTTTGACATTTCGTAGTGTGTGAATGTGCCTTGCAATGGGTAGGCACCCCATCCAGGGTGTCTCCTGCCTTGTCCCCAGAGAGGCTCCAGGCTCCCCATGACCCTGTGTTGCGGTAGAGAAAATGGATGGATGGTAAACAAACTACAGCACTGTTTAATTTTTAAGACTGACTGGTCAGAAGGTGTTGATAAACCTTTTTTCCCCCTAACAGCAGCTCTAACAATAGTGTAAGCCATGATTCAAATCACAGATTTTTATTAATGCCTCATTCCAATATGTTAACATTTCAATTTCTGTACTCATTCATAAGGGATTGTTTGGTGGTTGCCCCACATAATCAGAGCCTAATAATAAATGAAATAAAATGAATAAATTAAATCTTTTAAAGAATGTCATTTAACAAACAAAATCGTATAATTTTTGATGGCTATTTAATTGTGAGGTTTTTGTACTATAAAGTATTCTGCAGTTTCAGCATTTTTTAACAGTCAGAGGTAAAGCTGTTCTTTTAAGTTTTCTGCCATTTATATATATTATAAATTATATATAAATATATATATATATAATATAAAATGTAATTGTAACAACTTTTTTATTCCCAGTACAATGATAAGCTGATTTAAAAAAAATAAGCTATAAGTAAATACAATTAAAATTTGACAATATAAATGTGTTTGTTAGACTGTCATATTTGACACTCGTTTAGAGTAAAGTGTGTTCATCAACTGAGCATGGTAACATTCCATGCTGTATAAAGACTTTAAATCACAGTTTATTCTGTGTAGTTCCTGATACATAAAAATATATTATAACCAGAGTTGGGTATAACGCATTACTGTAATCTAATGACTTTTTTCTGATAACGCAGTAATGTAGCTCATTATATTTTAAATGTATATAATTTGATTAGTTACTGATGTCAATAAAATTAAGATACTTGCATTACAAATTTACTGTTAAGAAAACAAGATTAAGTAAAATGCATTTTTAAAATAAGTCATGTTTTGCATCGAAGATTTTTTTCTTTAGCCCCAAATAATTCTCCACTTGGAGCGGTTAATCACTATGTAACTGAACGTCAGTAAAAGAAGACACCGGTGTAATTTCATGTCTTATTGGCTGACCGCTCTCAATTCTGCCAAACGCTAGCTCAGTCAGTGCGAGTAAAAATGGATATACGCGGATTTTTTAAAAACCAGTAAATGGGTTGAAAGTGAAACAGTAACATCCTCTGATGCGGAGTATGAAAACAAGGTATCTAAATGTCTATATGAGTTCGTTTACGTGAACATGATATGAGAAGAGCATAAGGAAAGAATGTACTTTTCATGGCGCTGTAGCAGTTAAACCCATACAATGATAGGTTAGCTGTGCCTCCGCTTGGCTTGCGACACCAAACTAACCTAGCTAGGAAAGTTTTATATTTTATTGGTCTGGTAGTCCTACAAACAGGGACAACACCCGAGCTAAGTGTCATGATAAATCCAACTTTTTCTGATCGTGTCATACATTGTGTGCTAAATTTACTGAAAAACTATTAGTTTTACTTTGTAGTGTATTTTTGTAGGTGTGATAGGTTTTGAGAGTAATGTGAAAGTAAATTAGTAATCTGATTACTTTTAGGATGCAGTAATTAATCATCAGTAGTGGAGGAGGTTTTTTTTTTTTTTTATGAGTAATTTAACCAACACTGGTTACAATGTTCAATATTTCACTTATAAGAACTTGGTACATGGTCCCTTTCACATTCCAGATTACCCGCATAATAAATCTGCAGGTCTTTGGTCATAACTTTAATTTCCTGGATTTATCATCTGAAAAGAAACAAATCAAGATGTCACTGTTTGATGTGGTCATCTCTTTAACTCAACATGTGACATTTATAGACAAATGACTCACTCATTTCTCTTTCAGAAACGGTTTCCCAAAACAAACTGCAGCCCAGCTGATACTGAAGGCCATTTCAAACCATTTTGTTTCAGCAACCACATCCTCACTGAAGAACATTTACTTTGTGATGTTTGACAGTGAGAGCATTGGAATTTATCTGCAGGAAATGACCAAGATGGATGTCAAGTGATGACTGCGCAAGGGGTTCTGTTGTTGGTAGCTTGCATAGCTTGGATGCTAGTCTGTTTTATCTGGTGAGTTCTGTGTAGGCCATTTTTTTTAATGGAAAACTGAACTGACAGATCCAGGCTAACCGCAGAATTCTGGCTCGTTTTCCAGCTAATGTGCTGTTTGACTAAAGATGCTGTAGTTATTTGGGTTTCGGAACAAATTTGGAAGGTATATAAAAAGGGTATTTGTGAGTGACGTACTATATGAATTTATGTTACACTGTTTCCTTCATGACACTCATTTAGTGTAGGCCAAGTTCATTTGTTCCATTTTTGTTCTTAGACTGAGCTTGTTTTAACATTCCATGTTGTATAAAAGACTTTTAATCACTGTTTTTTCAGCTAGAGTTCCTGTGTAGTTTCTGATACAGTTAGTTTATTAAGGAAAAAAAAATGTGTGTCATTTTGATTTGAAATAAAACAGATGTTTTACACTGTAGATCAGGCACAGTTGTGTTTCTGGTTTGCAACAGGAGTTGGTTGTAATGCAATTTATTATATTTATCATATTTTTGCTTCATATATATTTTATCATATACAACTTGTTTGAGCAAGTCATGTTCAACAGTGCAAAAAAAAAAAAAAATCCTGAAACAAAAACAAGATCATCCTGAGAATCATGGCTCAGAGAAGGGAAGTTCATGACATTAAAAAGTCATTATTTCAGTACATTTTATTTTATCACATGCAACTGAAACAGTACAGGCCAGCAGCAGATGGGTCCAAGAGATTGTGTGATGTGCTACTGCTGTTAAGCAGAATTCCTCTGACCAGATGCTGAATGGACAAAAGCTCAGAAAATGTCTTGCTTTCTGTAGAGTTGGCGAGTAGCGAGTAGCTAACTAAAAGTAGTGATGCTACTACCTTAACTACATTTCTCAGTAGTTGTGACAGTAGCACTACTTTAAAAAGTGTGTTGCTTTTCTCGTAACGAGTTACTTTTTCAAATGAGTAGCCACATAGCGAGACCAATCATTATGGGTTTTTTTGTCCAATTATAGCTGTACTCTTCATTGCATATCTGCAGTGTTCGATTGCTTCACAGGAATTAAGAGCCTCATTATAGCTCACATGGACAGGTAGAGACTGTCTGATGGACATGTAAAGCGACCAACCGCAGTTTGTTATGTGAAGTATGGGGCGGGTCAATTATAATACCACAATAAATGAATGCTGGGGTTTATTCTCTGAAACAGAATATTACTTCCACTTTGTTGTTAATTGGCAATACAACAATGTTTACATTTACTTACAAATAAAATAAAAGAATTCAATAAGTTCAATAAGGATTTATTTTATGTCCTGGATTGTATTTCTCAAACATCTCGTTTAAGAGAGCAGCTAGAGAAGTTCCTATCTTAACATATATTACCAATTATTTTCAAGATTAATTAATTACTCAGTTTAAAAATACAAATAATAATAATAATAATAGTAGTAGGTTACTGTTGCAAGTATCAATTATTCAAGTTCGACACACTCATATTTATTATCCTTGATGGAGCGGGAGATGGTGACTGATTCCGATAATGAGAAAACAAATTATCCGTTTCCTTATTTGTCATTCATGTGCCTTAAGGACTCAAATAATAAATCGTACACCTTTTATGTAATTTTTGCAAACCAACGATTAAAATACTTCATCCAATATTTCGATTATAATTAATGTCCAAGAGTTCAAGCACAAATATGAATAGGGGTGAACATGGTAGTCATTTTAAATTGATAATGTGCACATTATAAATTAATGATTGTTGTGAATTGTTTTTAAATGGTGTTTAATTTCTTTATGCAGAATTACAGTTATTCATGAGCAGATTCACAATCAATATAAAGATTTTGCCCATTTAAATAGCTTCAATGGAGTGGCTACTTTTTGCTACCTTTTTGTTAGTAACTTGTAGTGTAGTTCAGTGGTTCCCAAACTTCTCCAGGGCAAGGCCCTCCAAATGGCATTAACATTTGACCAAGGCCCCCCTTTTGCACGATGTCCTTAAAACGCATTAAAAATACAAACTTCTGAATATATCCCCCTTTTTACTAATAATTACATCTTACATATTTACATTACATTAGGAATTGACTGTGTGTGTCTGTGGGGTTGTCAGAGTGAGAATTTATTTTTCACACCAAATTGTTGAGGCACCCTGGCGGACACCAAGGGGGCCGCGGCCCCCACTTTGAAAACCACCGGTTTAGCTAACTACTTTTTTTATAAAAGGGTAGCTTGACTGTAGCTGAACTACTTCAGACAATGAGTAGCCTGAAGCTTGAAAATCTACAGTTTCAAAATAGCTTCCCAAACACTGGCTTTCTGTAGTTTGAATGTAATATGATGTGTGATTCGGAATAGAAACACTGGCTTGTGGGATTTCAATTATGTGGACTTTCCAATATAGCAAGTACCATACAAGCTACTTTGTTTATCATATCATATTTATTAGATTGTAAAAAGTACATTTGATTTATATATACATATTTGTATGTCATTCCTGTTGACTAGAGAATTACCTAAAATCCCTCCACTGCCACATTCATTTTGGGTGGTGACCATTATTTTGTCTGACGCAAGGCAGTGGCATCCCAGTTTCACAAGTTAAAGCAACTGATTTCTGAATGATTCTGAATTTCAGCAGCAAAATACACCATCTTAATTACTCTAACTTAACACACAAGTTATGTCCTATTCTCATAACTGGGCGATACTTTCTATGTTCAGCAACTTGATAGGAACCCAGTCAGCAAAAAAATCCAGTAAGACCTGGAGCAAAAACTAGTCTTCTGTACACCTATTTTGGGATAACCAGTACAATACAGAGCTCTTGAAGGTACAACTGATTTATAAAACAAAATGTATTTGTCTTTACTAGATTTATAGTTAATATCCTTTCAAAAGAATTTTATATATATATATATATATATTTGAAAAAAAATGGAGATCTTTAAACGAATTACACCAACATGAGAAATAGTAACACAACGTGACCCCAAAACTGTACTCAGTTCACAATCTCTTTAAGACCCATCAGGATTAAAAACAAAATAAAATAAAACCTGGCATGCAGATTTCTGTGGACAGCACATTCACCCATTCAATCCACCTCTCACAGGCTTGACTTAGAAACAAATAAGGAATGTGCTACTTGTGATGTTCACTGAAAGAGTGGATCTCCTCTGACTTTGAGCTCGATCTCAAGAGAATGTATATTCATTACATCTCACCAAAAAAAAAAAAAAAAAATTGACAAATTTTCAAATGATGAAATGCAGGCCAAACATTTCTGAAATTATCGTGGTCAGTGTAGAACACAAGATAACAAAGTCTAAGGAAGCAAATATGTAAACATAAATTATGTTTAACGTTACTATACAGTTTAATGTATATTGAGTGGTGTGGAGAGTTAGTGCTAGATCCTTTTCTATCGTTTCGTTTTCCTGCCGACTTTTTACCCCAGAAATAAAACATTATTCAGTACAGTTCATGCTGAATCTAAACCAAATAATTTACTGATATATCTGTTCCAATAAATTTTAGGAGTAGTGTAAGTCACTGCAGCTTCAATATATTAAATCTGCACAAATGGGTAGAAAAAGAAACCTGAATCAGTGTCATACCTGGTCCCATAACTGTAGGTCTGTCCAGTATGTCCAGTTGCGCATTGCTAATCTGAATAAATATTTGTGCAAACTATATTAATAATGAAGGCTTGCATGATCAACAGTAGTGGATGTAATATACCTTAGAGTGGACATGTTTTATGTGGGGAAATAAGGAGCATGTCAGCTGCACTTTCTCTCTCTTTGGCTCTCAATCACTCTTTCCAGGTCTTGGCCTTATGTAATGTATTTGTTTGTGCTGATGGTGAGGCAAGCATGTAAATGCAGAGAGAGAGCAGCAGCATGAGAGGGTCTCCAGTCCTCTTCTCGATGCTCAAGGACAATCCTTGCATGTCCTATTTGACCTCTGAAGTGTCCGCAGGTTCTGTTGGACGAGGTGCTGGAAGCAGGGGTACAGGCGAAGTAGCTTCTATGAGGGCGGGATTTAGAATGATTGGCAGTGTCATGGGGGGCACACCTACTTGCAATGGAGAGGCAAGGGGCTGGAGTATTAGAGGAGACTGAGTGAGAGTGTGCGGGGAGTCACAGGCGCTCTTAACTGGCATTGGAGTAGTGGAGGGGGGCACTGGAGATGATCTATCATTTCCTGTGAGAGTTAGAAAGAAAAGATCAGGTAAGTATGCTTACCTTAACAGGGCACATCATAGTTACTCACTGTCTAGTTAACATGCATGGTGAGTCTATATGTATGGAGTAGCAAGCATTATTCCAGGCTCACCATTGGCACTGGGTGTTTGTATTTCCTGAGGAGACGCAGGTCTGCTGGGGGTCTTTGGCTCTGTGGGGGCAGTTGGCACTGGTGCAAGGGATGGCACAGGAGGGGAGGATGGAGAATTGGGAACGGAAGTAGGAGCAGGTTCTACAGGAACATTAGGGACAGGTTCTGCACACAGTCAAGGTAATAATTAATTAAAGAGGGACTATTACAGGCAGAAAGACTCAGAATCTTTGAAAACCTGTAATCACATGCACTCTAAAGACAGAGTATATTATAGGCTGTGAGGTGAAATGTTAAAGCTCTGCATTATCATACCTGGCATGACAGCTTGTTTGAAAAGCTCCTCTCGGAGGTGGGGCAGGAAGCAGTCAATTCTCTCCCATGTGATCTCCCACAGATCAGAGTAGCCTGTACGCGAGTCTGCACTGTGAAAAATCCCAGCTGTGTCCATTACCAGCAGCATGTTCTTCAGAGACTCAGGGATTGCCTCCAACTGTACAGCAAAAAATGTATTACAGCATTTTATTTAACGTTGATAACTTATTAGACTGTAGTCTCCAAATGTAAATATTGGAAATAGCGAAGTTATTTGTTTTGTTACTTAAAAAAAAATCAATTAATACAAGTGTTAGTTACATTGTTAATACTTATACTTATGGTATATTAATGCTGAAGACCATGTTTTTTTCATGTTAAGTAATGCATTATATAATGCAAGTTAACGAAACCTTAAAGTAAAGAGTTACTAATAAGGACTATCGAAAGTCTTCAGCTTACAACACAATAGACCAACTGCAGTACTAACAAGGCAGGACTAAGCTGGATTGTAAAAACAGTTGGCTGTGAAATACTATCTTCCTCTCCATTCCAAGCTGTACAATATACAAAAATAAAAATACTGTGTATTTTTAACAAAGCAATCTATATATTATTTATTTCCTCTAAGAAAAAAGAATCTAGGGGTGCATCTTGAACTATACAGATACCTTTTGCCCAGAAACATGGTATAGGTTAAATTAATATTGTACTTTTACCTCACAGACACTGCATTTGAAATTAAAACAATGAGTACAATGAGTGCACCACAGACTTTGTACTTACTGGCGGTATTTTGTGCAGTATAACATCAACAAATATTACTGAGAGTGTTTCTCACCAGGAGGTCACTGGAGCCAGCATGCATGTACTTGTCCATGAAGTCTAGGATGGTAAGCCAGAGAGCAGCGAATGTGGGCAGAGAAAGCAGTGGCGAGAGATGCTGGAGGAACACCTGAAGAGGCCAAAGCATCAGACATCATTTAGCAGTTTCAAGCAGAAACAAACAAACTCACTTTCTATTTACAGGTTTGCTTCAGAAAATACTAAATCTACTAGACCTTGGAGAGCAGTGTGCAGGTTCTCATTCTGGTTTCCTCCATGCCCCCGACATCTGCTGGGCTGATGCTGTCTAAAAGCTTAGTCAGCAGCGGAAACAGGACCTGATATGACAGGGGTTAAGCTCCGAGTCAGCATAAATGGGTGTTTGACTTGTATTTAACCATTGTATCACATTTGATTGACTCACCTTGTTGAAACAGGATTCCCATTCCACAGCATCCAATGTTTGCAGATCATGTACAAGTAGTGCCCTCTGGAGGTAAGTGAGAGCCTGCATCCGAACCTGCCTCCGAGCATCACAGCACAGCCAGGCCATACCTGCAAGGGGTCACTTCAGTATTTTATTCTGTTTATACTGCAGGCTGTCACATACATATTCATACCACTGAAATATTAACAATACAATTAACTCAAAAATGTGCATCACCCAGATAGCTGATTCACTGATTTGTATTTAGTTCAAATCTGTTAACATATCCATTAAAAGAAAAAAGTTATTTTATCAATATTTTTCTAAAACCTAATTTAAAATGATGTATTGTGAGGTCACAACTGTGCTAACTGGAGGCTTTGAACATAAGAATCAGCATGCTGAACATTTTAGGATTTCTAAAGGGCATGTAGAAAGGTATCAAGATTCTCCCTTGACCATTTTAATTTTTGTCATCAAAAAATAATAAATGACTTATTATACAATAATGGTTTAAACTCACAATAGTAGTTTAAAATTACACTTCATGTGTACCTTAAGGGTTTTCTGTGTGTATTTAAAACTCTCTCAGGCTAATGTCAATGTGATTGAATGAGACAATTGAATGCCTCAGCACTGAACAGGGAGAGGACAAAGCAATTTGCTACCATAAAAACTTGATGTGTGACTAGATGGCATAATACAGCTAAAGAAACTGACAAAATCTTGGTTATATATGACTGTTGTAAGCTTGACCTTGAAGCAAAGGACACCAGCAGCTAGACCACAGTGTCTGAGAGTCAGCTTCAATCTTCTTTCCACTGGCCTCCAGATGGCGCTGTTCCTCTGCCCATGAGCTGTAGATACTTGCTGCCCGTGTGTGTAGTGTGTGCATCAGATCTAACAACTAGAGTGGAAGTGCTGAATTAACCATCAACAATACATGACCAGCAAACTGAAAAATATACAGATCACCTTATCTGTTGATCAGCAAGCATCATTGTTTATATGCGTGGACAAAATGTGATGCAGTGGACAGTGTGGAACAAAGGCAGGGGAAGAAATAGGCATAAGCTAATTATTCCAAAGGAAATGATAGGTCTGAATGAGTTGTAATCTGTGTATTATATTTCTGTAATTCATTTAATAGGCTACGTCATTAGCTTTGAATTTGTTTTAAGCAGTCAAATTGAAGACAAATACAGCGGTTTAGAGGATAAATCACCAGTTATTGTACCCATAAATTTGAGCAGAAATGGAAAAAGAAACAAAGCAACACTCCTGCCCCAAAGGACCTCACCATCACACAAACCTACAGCAGCAGGCGTGAACACTGTAAAGGTAGTAGGGAAAGGGCTGTGGTACTTACGTCCTGACTAACCTGTAAAGACACCGTATGGTAGCTGGCTGGCACCCCCTCGTCTTCCTCATCATCACTGTGGGAACGGGAGGGCCGCTGACTGGCAGGTTTAGCTCGTCTGGACACACCCTCCTTCTCCCGTGGCTTCTTCCGTAGCCGACTAGCTTTTGAGTCGTATTTGTGGCTCTTTTTTTTCTCATGGGTGCGATAACCTGTTTATGTCACAGGAACGCAGTGAAAGAAAAGGAGTTAACAGAGAGTTAAACCTCATTTTGTCAACAAGTCCTTCCTGCCTTTTCAATTATTTGACATAGGGTAACATCATCTTTTATCTTTCAACAGCCGTGCATGTCAGTAACAACATAGTTGCCTTGGAAATACATAAAAATATTTCTCTCGGTTTCCTGATGTGCAGAAGACAAAGAACAACTATACTGCATGTTTATAGTACTGTTTCCATTAGCTTTTTACATGTTAGAACTACGCGCTTTGATCAAGCTGCTTTCATAGTGAGCTTGTAAGCCCTGTTGACAGCAGGTATCCACAAAAGTGCATGGAGCCCTCTGGTGAATAGGAATCTAATGTCTAATCACGGAGCCAAAAAGTACTGAATGTCTTAACTAAGCCTGCTGAAGATAGCTGGATTGAAAAACTGAGGGATAAACGGAGAGAGGGAATACAAGTCACGCAGTTAGATTGCCCCGAGTTAAATGACTCACCCTTAGAGCACAGCTTAAGATACCCAACCAAAGAGCTTCCAGGCACTGACACATCCAATTACAGTGCTATGGAACCGACCCACACAAAGACTTCTTAATCCCAAAGGAGTCAATCTGCGCATATGAGATCTGAAAAGGAGTCGATCTACACACAAGGCTTGCTATAGTGCTTTGCTTAAGTGAAAACTCGAGGAAACAGAATTATGATGTTCAGAGGCAGCACTAGATTTTAACATACTGTGTTGTGTTATATCCCCTTGATTTCTCTCATGCAAGGCCACAAAATCCCCTGAAGCAACATATTTTAGTGGGATTCAAAGGGGGTTGAATAAAGGAACAGGCATCAAAAAAACCTTCAATCACAATTCAAAGACTGCATTTGTTGTTTTGATGTCTACGTCTTAGCTAAACAGCTAGCATGGATGTGACTGCCAGTGCTGACATGTAGGTGATCATAGACATGACCACCACCTTGTCTTGTGTGTGTGACAATAACAACCGAGATGAACATGTGTGCTTGAGTACACTAACCTCCATTAAGACTGGCTTCCACAAACACTCGGATGGCTTTCACACAAAGCTCAAAGTTCTCAGGTGTGACATGTGCAGCATCTCGTACAATAAAAGAGAGCGACTCCACACACTTGATGAGGGACTTGGTATCATGCAGGCCCATGTCCTGACCCAAGGTTAAACTGTACTGGTTAATAAGAGGAGCAAGTGGTGCCTTACTGCTGTCCAGGTCATCCTTACCAACCTATCAAAAGACACACACAGAATATTAAATGTAGATGACGTACACCAAAGACTTTTGGGTGTGAGATCACAAAATGAATGAGATGATGGTTCGGAATTTCAGCTTTCATTTCCAGAAAAGTTGCATCTAGATTTGTTAAACAACATTTCGTAGCAGACCACTCAATTTTTACGTGAGCAAAAGTATAGGAACAGATAGTCTTCTGGTAAATTAAACACCACTTAATATTTGATTGAAAATCCCTTGCTTGCAATAACTTCAAGCCAGTGACCCCACTGACATGACGGAAATACAGTTATGTTCTTTTGTGATGCTTTTCTAGGCTTGTACTGCAGAGTTTTAAAGTTGTTGTTTGATGTGGGTTTTTTTTTCCCTCTTCAGGAAGTGAAATGCATGCTCGATTAGATTAAGGTCTGGTGGTTGACCAGTCCATCAACGACAATAATGATGTGGTAAAGAGTCTCACATGCTACCCATGGAAGTCTTAAACCTTCCACTTTCTTCTTATGATGAAGTACTTTTTTGGGTTGGCAGTGTGTTTTGGGTCATTGTCTTGCTGCATGAGAAAGTTCCTCCCAATTCGATTTGATGCATGTCTCTCTGTAGGTTGTCAGAATAGTTCTGTAGACTACTGAATTCATTCTGCTGCTACCATCACAAGTTACATCATCAGTAAAGATTAGTGAGCCCTTTCCAGAAGCAGCCAAGCCATGCAAGCCCAAGCCATGACACTACCTCCACCATACTTGACCAATGAGCTTGTAATGTGTGGATCATAAGCAGATCCATTATTTCTCCACACATTTGCTTTTCCACCATTTTGGTAGCGGTCAATGTTGGTTCCAGAACTTTTGTGGCTCTTGTGGTATGGCCTCTATATTTGTGCTCTCAAAGTATTCTTTGAACAGTGGGTTGTGATATCTTCAGCCCTGTCCTGTGGAGGTTGTTGGTGATGTAACTGACTGTTGCTTTTAGGTTTTTCTTCACAGCTTTCACAATGTTTCTGTCATCATCTGATGAGGTTTTCCTTGGCTGACTTGCTCAGTGTCTGTTTTTTGGTACACCAGTAGTTTCTTTCTCTTTCCAAGACATTCCAAATTGTTGTATTGGCTATGCCCAATATTTGTGCAATTGCTCCTTCTTTTTCATCACAATGGCTTGTTTTTCTCCCATAGACAGCTCTCAAGTCTTCATGTTGGCTTATCCGTTTTAAAAACAAATGCAGTCTTCACAGGCGAATCACAGGGCTCAAAAGAGAGTCCACATTCAAGGGTATTAATTGGTTAAACAATCAATATAACAGGGCACACCTGGGCAACAATAAAACACCTGTCAGTCACAAGTTCTAATATATTTGATCACTTGAAAAACAGGTGGGTTCAAACCCATGCCATGTTTCTACTTGTTTAACACATCTAGATGTAAATAACATGAAATGAAAGCTGAAATTCTGAGTTATCATATCACATCCCTCTTTTGATCTCAAACCCAAATGTCTTCAGTGTACAGCAAAAATTTTTTTATAAATAAATACTTTCAGAAGGGACTGTAGTTGTTTCCTTTGATCACTGGGAGCACCCAATCCTATAACATCATACAGTGCTTTGCGAAAGTATTCAGCCCCCTTGAACTGTTCGACCTTTTGCCACATTTCAGGCCTCAAACAAAGATATAAAACTGTAATTTTTTATGAAGA
>JAFFST010050185.1:108513-121610 GCA_022414735.1 Noturus placidus | reverse complement strand
GCTCTCTGTGCTTTAAACGGACCTCTGCGACTATCACAGAGCAGGTGCATTTATACGGAGACTTGATTACACACAGGTGGATTCTATTTATCAACACAAGACATTTAGGTCAACATTGGATCATTCAGAGATCCTCACTGAACTTCTGGAGAGAGTTTGCTGCACTGAAAGTAAAGGGGCTGAATAATTTTGCTCGCACAATTTTTCAGTTTTTTATTTGTTGAAAAAGTTTGAAATATCCAATAAATTTCGTTCCACTTCATGATTGTGTCCCACCTGTTGATTCTTCACAAAAAAATTACAGTTTTATATCTTTATGTTTGGGCCTGAAATGTGGCAAAAAGTTGAACAGTTCAAGGGGGGCGAATACTTTCGCAAGGCACTGTATATGATGCATTGCTTTACACGCGTTAAAGCAGAAAATCCCTTTCTGCACTACTATTTTTTATTTTCAAATAGGACTGGCACCTGAACATCTGCCAGTTACACAGGAAAAATGACAATCACTACATCACTTCACTACCTGACTGTTACCAGAATCCATTCTATCCATCATGAATAGTGGTGTCTCTTTCATACTATGGCTCACACATATTACACCTGAATAATAAGATGTGGGAAAAAAAAAGTGTAATGCATAAGTAAATGTATATTGCATGTTAACTAAAGGCCAATGCACACAGGCCATGTAACTGACAGATAAAAAATTGTTTCTGCAGTTTGTTTGGATGATCAAACAAATGATAAAAAACAGGCCAAAAATCACATAATTACTAACGAAGTTTAAAAACTTTTTAGTTTGTGCATTTTCTAATGTGGGCTGTTAACTTGTCTATTAACAGTGTGTACTCCTCTGATTTTTAAGTAGTCTTTGGGACTACTGCACACCATTTTTAGGGCTCTGTGAAGTAAAAGTACAATTCCTTAAAGAAATAAATGGGCACTTGCTGCCCTCGATGATGAAGACCCTTGACAAGGAGTCTTTCACTATTCATTAGACAAACAAAACTCTGTGCAAGATAGCTGATAGTGTATGAGCTAAGGGTTTACCAGAGAGGTTGTTGCTGAGAGTGCTGAGCTGGGCCTGGTCCATCTGTCCGGAGGGGCTGTGTACCATGTGACGAGAGGGACGAGGAGAACGCTTCTGTTTCTTCCACTTGGATGACTCGGTCATTCCACCAGCACGCATCTTCAGCTATAAAGCAGACAGAATTAAAGTACAGGACCTGAAAACCAAAAGTTTCATCTGGATCTCATTCCACATGCACTTGTTAAGATGCACATTATGTCAAATAAGCTCTGTGTAGTCCTCTGATGATGGCATAACTTGCATATGTAAGACAGGAAGTGACAAGGTAGGAGCAGATGAACATGCAAAGATAAAATCCTGACATGTAAAAACTTATCAAGGACTCATCTTTTCATTGAGATATATTCAGTCTAGAAAGATACACAACTTCAAAGTTACACCATCTTTGAAGAGCCACAACATGAAAGAGCCTGCTATATAACGCCTGTCTATTTGATGTACAATAAAATAGGTCATTCACATACAATAGCAGAAAAACTGGAAAATCATGGGTCAGGAAGGAGATAGGATGGAGGAAGTTATACTGATCATTGACTGCAATCTCTTCTCCTTACCTGGACTCGTTTGTTTTTCCATAAGATATTGTAAGCCTCAGGAGAGAAGGGGCATGCCCCAGGATTAGTGATGAAAACATTACACATGCAGACAATACAGACGCATGACAGCAGAGTGCACTACACCATGCACAGGGCTGACACACACACACACACACACACACATCTCTAATCAAATATGAAGATCTCCATTTATATATATTCCATATGCTACATACTGAAACACACATGCAACTCCTATGAAGGCAGGTATGGCTCTTCATAAAATAACGTGTCAGACACCCTCACAAACACACAAAAGGGAACCTAATGCATTTGTAGAACATCTAAGAGGGGTATTACATACTGCAGACTATCACTCATCATGTGCAGGCTAAGACGTACATGTATAATGATATAGAGGGTGAGATTTATACATACACATACACAGGTGTGCGCGCACACACACACACACAGTCATGTGAAAAAAAAATAAGTACACCCCATGGAAATTGTTGGTTTTTTCGACATATGTGGACAAGAAAACATTTGATCATCTTTAAAACAGTGCCTATTAATAAAGTTGATATACTTGAACAAAACCACAAGCAAAATAAATTTTTGCAATCATTTATTCAACAGAAATATTAACAGATGTGATATTCTTCTGTGGAAAAAGTAAGTACATCCTCAAGCTAGTTTTGCCCACCTGCACTCCCTAAGCAGGTTCTGATCACTGGCACACGATCTTGAACACCTGATTCTAATTTTATGGATTTGAAGGTGTGATGTAGGGGTGTACTTACTTTTTCCATGTGACTGATCTGTTTTTGTTCATTTAAATTGTGAAAATTACTACAAAATGTCAATTGTATGCGTCATTTGATACCTCGATAAACTTTATTAATAGGCTTATTGACTTTATTCAAAGAGGATCAAACAATAAACGCAACAATGGGGTGTACTTATTTTTTCACATAACTACATATATGGCATATTATGTACACGTTTTTAGAAAAAATTGTGTTTATTTTTTTCCCCCGTGAAAACTGTTGTTTATGCCCACATGCCATTATGGGTACTGTTGCTGTAACAGTGGTTTTCATCTTCTATCTTAAATTCACAGACAGTGTGAACCGAAGAGCCACAGATATCAGGGAGATGCAAGCAATCCTGTTAACTAGTTAAACCTGGTTTAATGTGTACTTCAGACTTCATATCACATATTTAAGTATTACTGTATTACAATACTATCTAGAATATCTAACACATTACTGCCATTGGCATCAGTACATTACGTTAATCATTTTAGTACTCATTATTTTAAGCATTTTATTTTAAATTACAATTTAATGTTGCTACAGCATTTGTTATTTAAAAAAAACCATGCAGTCACTGCTTTAAGCCATGCCTCCCAGTGTATTTAAATGCACTAGCTGTGGCCCAATCATTACTCCCACTTTATATACACAAAGAGTACCCTGTCTAAACCACTCTGATTGGGGTTTCTAGGGTATTCTGCATGAATAAGATCTTGTCTTTCCAGGATACAGCCTGGGATCTGTAGAAAAGAACCAGCACAGAAAGGTACTATGGGAAAGAAAAAGAAACACACTGCATCACAGCAAGAGGAAGGAAATGTGGGTCTCTCAAAAAATATGTAATAATAATAATAATAATAATAATCCACAGATCCAGTATTGTCAATCATTAATATAACTATAATATGATCAAATATTTATCAATGTCAGAACGAATGATTAATGGAAGAGCTGAATGATGAGACATAACGATAAATGAGCTGCATCTTTGTACAAAGCTGTGTAGGGATAACAGATGTAAGGGAAGCTGGGCTAAGATTAAGGCACCAGGGAAGAAGCAGACAGATGAGACAAAGTCAACTGAGACACTAAATTCAGTCACTCAACACATCTTTGATATTTACCTTCTTCATGTTGGTGCCCACAAAACTTTTAGCCTCCTCTTTAAACTGTGGTAACCTGCATTGGGAATGGAATGAGAGCACAGTAAATAAGTGAGGGTTTTTTTTTTTTACTCAGGACATCTGTATTATATGAACACACACTATATGACATCACACCATAACTATGTTGTCTAGTACAAAGGAAATTTTAAAGAAGTTTTAGCTGAGATTAAGAACTGCCGGAATGTGGTTCTTTTCCAGCTGGCCCAAATTAAAAGTCTTGTTCATTTTAAGAGGCCCATCATGGTCTGGTTGGAAGACAATATGTCAGCAGAGCTGCCATCTTTGTTCGAGTGTCATGACTTTTTGACCTGTGCTGCCGGTTCATTAGCTGAATTAGATGAGATGATGTTCTCATGGTGCGTTGTGTGGACTCTGCAGCTTTGCATTAAATAAGCCATCACCTCTCACACAGTGGGAGAGACAAGACCTGATGTTAACTCTGCTCTGCGTTAATAGAGTGTTGTCTTGCTGGCTCAATTATTGGATGATCTGTGAGTCCAACAGATTAGCATCCCTAATGCTTTCAGCAGGCTGCTTAAGCCTCCTCCTGAGCACTCAATAAGATCTGCTGTTCATTACTCCATCTCTCACACAGCCACACACGCGCATGCGTATACAAACGACATCCACTGCTTATTACTGCTCTTTTACATGCATGCACACACAAATACACACACACAAATACATACTCGTTGTTAAGGCCTTTCACCCTTATTATAAAGACATCATGGACAAGAGGGTCTAAGAAATAATACAAGAACAGCAGGAGAAAAGGTGCGTGTGTGTATGCATACCAAAGAGACAAAAAGGTGCTTAATTAAAAGTCCCATATAAATAAATTACTGATGGTCATCTCAAGGACATTGGGTTTCAGCATATGTTTATCTATTTACAAAACAAAAAAAAGAGAAAAAGCTTTCAAAGAAACTATGATTTCGTTTTTCAAAAGATGGCATTTCTGTGTGTATAAGTTTTGTGTGTGTGTGTGTGTGTATACAGTTCTCATCTATATGCAGATGGTAGACCAGGTTGCTTTGTAGGCTGATTCTCTTGTCTGTGTTGGATGTGACTGGAAGCCTAATACAAGTGCTGTCTCCACGGATACGCACCTCTGATAAATGCCATCCCATAATCATGTTATTGCATTAGAGAAGCAGCGCACTATGACCTAAAAAGCAGGACAAAGTGGTATTGCACACAATTTGATGACATTCATTGCAGCGCAATAGTGCAATAAATAAAGACATCAAATCTAAATCAAAGCCTGTTTTTCCTTAAACGCCACACACAGTTAAAACCTCCATGGGAGGGGGTTTTGTTCACGTAATAATAATAGAAAAAAAATAATAAATGCAGTCTGAATCCTGCAAGGCTTCGCAGTGTCACAATCTCATTAGCGTTCGGCTGGGAAAAGAACCTTTTGTACGTCGGAAGTGGAAAAGCTAGGGAATCATCTGAGAGTGAAATTGGAAACCGTTAAGGACACAAAACAAGTTCCTGCTGTGTTTGGTCTCAGGTTCAGTTTGATTATGTTTACACCCAGCAGACAACTGGGTCCTTAATCCCCTCCAACCCCCTCACTCGCTGTCTCTCTCTTCCAAACTCATCCATTCCCCTCTCTCTGGTTACCTGGAGAAGAGCAGCTGCACCATGTCCACCAGCGTGTGTTCGGCTGATTTCCTCAGCAGCTCTGTGGAGGGCAGACAGAGCACGGATGGAGTGAGCAGGAGGTTAGGTTAGAAAAGTGGGAGCAGCAGTAGCTCAGGACCCGAGAGTCCCGCTCTGTTTGGCCAGGATTAGTGCTAGGCTTTATTAGCGCCCTGCTCAGAGACTGGGGGCAGGGAGCTGTGAACTGCGGTCTGACATACACTGGGTCAGCACTGAAGATTTAACTGTGCCAACATAACAGCTGAAAATGTCAATATAATAACCAAGACTGCATTGGTTGTCTTATTCACTTAGAGATATATGGCAGGTAATAATGTTTCAAGGGGACTGGAGCAGCCTCAGCTGCACGGCTCACCACTTAGTCTCATCTCAAAACAAATGCGGAAGCAGGACTGCATGATCTCACACACAGACTCGTTCGTCAGATGGGCTCCCACTGGAGTCAGCAGCAAAGTCCTCAAAACCTGAAACATCACAAGCAGTCAAAGTCAGCATTTAGTGAGTAATAAGTTCACAGAAGCAAATAGATGCAGTGTCATTTTTTGTAGGAGTGAACGATATGGCAATACTTTCACAGTGCATGATATACAATGTCTGCAACATTTAAAAAAGAAAACAAAAAACTAAACTATAATGTCAGTAATGATATCTTCGATAACTGCTGCATCCTGGTCAGGGTTGTAATGGATCCTAAGAACACTGAGTGCGAAGCCAAAACACATCCCGGATGAGACGGACATCTCTCTCTCACACAAATGATTTAATACAATATAAGAAGAAAGAAAAAAAAACTGCACAAATAAAGCATTTTTAATGTCCAATCAGCAACTCATTACTGTGATGACAGTGGATTCAGTCAGTATTATAAACCCATTGATTATAGCCAGAAGATCTCAGTAAAGTGTACTGTGGCACAATGTATTATGGTGCACATCGCTCAGCGCCATTTTTGTGTACTTCCAACACTTTTGTCTGGGCGAGATTTGAAGTGGTCAGACCATTACCTGGAGTATTTTCATAAGCACCACTTCATCACTAGCAGGGTCCGTCCCCACAAATCTTGCATGAGTGACCGCATCAGCCATGTTCTCAATCCCCTCTGCTGCTCCTTCATGATTGGCATCTGTAACGGACAACGGTTAAAACATATCAAAGGAGCCAAGCATTTCTTAAAGCTTCAGATGCATATAAAGGTGTTAATATTTGGAATAACGACATACTGCATTCAGAGGGCGCACTGACTATGGTGAAGTGTCAAACAATAAATCTTATACATTTAGCTTGGTTCATCCCATCACACCCCTTCCATTCACAGTACTCCATGCGAAGGGTCTATCACAGCCATCTGACATCTAATCACCAGATGTGTCCTTTGTGGGCAGGTGGGTAAATTGGCTGTCTAGGCAACGGGAGCCAGTGTTTTGAAACCTAAGCTTGGCCAGAAAGCAAGCTGGAGCCAGGCTGCTTTTCTTTCCCAACGCCTTTAAAGAGTATTTCATTAACTAATAAGCACACACTGTCTGGAATGCAAACCAGGGCTCTTGCTGCAGGTAGAGAACCGAGACGAGAGAACATTTTGCTTATTACTAGCTACACAAAAGAGGATGGAGCTGAGAAAAGGATGGCCTTCACTCTGCTGCTTCACAAGCCATGCTTCAAATTTCAGACAATTTCCTGAGTTTTATTTAATTAGCCTGTAGAATGAACTCATGTATTCCAACGTTTCCAGAAAATACTGGGATGGACATGCAAAAAAAAAAGTAAAGAAAAATCACCGTTATAAAGGATTTATATACATTCGAAAACTTACAATGAGGTTAATGAGGAGGATTCAAATTTATGAAGAAAATATGGGAAACCTCTTAACCCAGTCTTAAAATCATCCATTCTTAAGACCGTTTAAAGAGACCACATGGCCAAAAAAGGTTTATGAGCACTAGTGAATTTAGCGCTTATATAGAAACAAGGGCCCCAATAAACACGAGACGCTCTTCCAAATGCCCAATCTCCACGGAAACCAGAGCTATGGGCTATTCAGCACAACATTAGAAGTCATCTAAAATACTAATCCTCACTTGGCACCAGCTACACAGACAGGCGGCAGGGTCCTTGTTGAAATAACAGCAGTACGGGTGGGGCTGAGGGACTGTGTGCATGTGTGTGAGAGAGGGGCTCAAACAGCTGTCGTGTAGTAAGATGGTAAGTACATCATGGAAAAGCATTTATGATGAGCATCCTTAACTTTAAGCCAAAAATATACAGATGCTCATAAACTAGCATTAAGATAATTTCTAGTCTGGGTGAAGTGCATAATAAATCAAGCAAATATATTCTTTATTTTAAACTCAAATCACTAAATAATATGAAGCTTGTGTCTTATACAGGCCTGTTACACACACTTCCACCTTCATTCATAAAAAAGTACTCTAAAATGCTCAGCGTGCATGATTTTTCATCCATTGACAAGTCACCCCAGTTGAACTGGAGCAGAAAAACCTTAGTGTGAGGGAATCGGGTGGGAAAAGAAAAAGAAAAAGGAAAAAAAAAAAGAAGCAGGAACGGGAGAGTGGGAAAAGTGGGATCTGGAAATCTGTCAGTGTGGCCATCCCCCAGAGCCAGCCAACCTCAGGCCTGAGATTTGAGGGGAATTAAACCCTCGGCAAACGAACTCACTCATACAAACACAGACCCCCCAGTGCGCTAGAAGGGCTCGGGTCTCACTGTACACACGGAGCAAGAAACAACGAGACATCTCAGCAGGGACTAGTTGATAAAAAGCACATGCTGTAAGTCTCAGGAGACAAGTGCTGGCTAGGAAGCAATTTAAACAGTGTAGACTGTTGCATTTAAGAACAACACAAAAAATAATAATAAATTTTAGAAAGCATAATGCTGCAACTGACCTAAATAAAAACAAGTATAATATGTATAAAAACAGAAAAAATGCTGGTGTCTCATATGCAGACAAGAGTGACAAATGCAACTGGAGTTCCATAAGTGACCAATAGATGGCAGTGCTCTTCATGCAGTGAAGAACGTTTATAGGACAAGTGTCATTAAATCTGTAACCTCCTCGTTTCAGGCTAAAAGATGCATTGGAACCAAAAGAGCTGAATTAGTGAGTGCAAAATCTAGAAAATCAGCATTACAGATGCTGCGTGCAACGATGGCCAAATCATTCGGAGAGTCCACTGGAACTATAGAACTGTAGGGAGTGGTGTGAGTTTCATCTGTGGAATGTTTATTCAGAGTAATGATAATGTCACTCTTCATAGCACATTAGGAGAGAGTGAATGAGCATAAACTGTCAGTCAGCGTAAAATTACTTGCATGCCAAAAAGTCATTTAATAACAAACCCATACAGCTGCATTAAGATATCAGGCTCCTCATTTGGGATTAAAGAAACTCGCTCTGTGTGCATGTGTGCATATGTGTGCGTGCACGCATGTGTGTGTCTGCCCACAGAAAAAGGTTTTTTAAAAAAAATATATACATGATTTCAGTACCCACTCAAAATATAAACTAGAGATGGACATAGCTCACACAAACACCGCAATGAAACAAACTCGTTATCTATGGTGAAGTGTTAACAGCACACAGGATGGTCCGAGAAAACTATAGCTTATGACAGAGGCCGTACCAGCGCGTGTGCGTATCTGATCCCTCCTATGGCACAACAGCCCATCTTTTGGACAGCCCCAGGCTGGTTGCCATAGAAACCCATACATGTGAAGACCCTGATGAGATGCTGGATAAGAGATCAGTGCTGGATTTGGAGTGACAGCAGACCTCTGGGAGTCCATGGCTTATTTGTTAGGCATGTGCATGTGTGAATATTTCCTCTCCGGTGCCTATTGTTCCCTTGATGCAATTCAGTTGCCATTTGGGTAAAAACAAATCCATGTAACAAGCTTGTGAATTCCAATGAACTACATTATTTTTTTCTCAATTTAAACATCACATCACGCTCAACACTGATATGTTTATGTAGAGGCTAGTACATTTTCTCTGTTGTTACTTTAAAAAAAAAAACTGACTAAATGATGGGTCAAGTAACTCCTTGTTAAACTGTAGCACTTCAGGTCATAGCAGGTCTCTCCATCTCGATTTTGTTGTGCGAACCATACAGTTGCTTGACAAGTGCTGTCATATTATTTATTCAACAACCCCCGCACTATGTATGGGAGATTAGAGAAAAATTATGGATGGCTAACATCTGGAGCTGTGTGTTGGTTTCAGACATTCACTGGCAGCATCACGCCATATTTCTCTACTAAGGCTATGGACAGACTGTGCTAATCACTAGCTTAGTCTGATTAGTGTGCCTCCCAGGGGTAGGGCATATTATGCAGCAAAATCTACAAATAAAACTGTCCATAAATATTCAGTTAAACATTTTAGAAAATCATACACACAAACTTTCCTAATCTCTGAAAATGTTTAGGACAAACTAGAAAAAAAGCCAGCCATCTCATTTCAGAGTTTATTTTGAACTGTAACATTTTGGACTATGCATAGTATATGTAATTGAGGCGGCAGGGGCGTGGTCGAGCGTCAGCTGTAGATGTAGAGGAGGCGGGTCAAACTGGCAGGTAACATGTGATTCTGACCAGTGTTGGATTAGGCAGTTTACTTGTGCGTGTTTGTGCGTTCAGTGTCTCCTGTAACGAGCGAGCGAAGGAGAGGGAAAGAGAGAGAACAAACATTGTTTGTGTGTGTGAGTGTGTGTGTGTGTGTTTACGAGTTGAATGATGCGAGCAAATCAGAGTACATGCTACAGGAGAAGCATGAGAAAATAAATACACTTCTGCAGTCAAGAGACCTTATTTAGGTGAACAATTGCAAACTTACTTTCTTCTAATGTATGTCTGCTTCGTGTAAGTATTTTTACGGGATATTGTGTCGTTTTGAATTTCGATATTTTATACATGTGTATATGCAGACATACATACATACATACACTTATCCTGTAAATGTTTGTAAACTTTTTAGTTCACAGAAATCACAATGCTTCTTACAATTAAATGAAATCCCATTAAAAACTGAAACAATATAGTTACATGGAAATAAGCTCGAATGAATTTTACCAATGAGGCCATAAGAGAGGAACTTGTTGACAGAAGTGAGAGCGAGGCCGGTGATTGGTCCAGTTGTGTCCTCTGAGCGAACAACTTCCAAGAAGGGTCTGAGAAACACATTGGGCTCCACTTCAGAGAGGTCTGAAAGAGAACAAATGACACATCAATGCATGTAAAAAGACTTGGCTTATTTAGGCCAATTGTGTGTTAATAACCTAGGAGCACTTCCTTGCTTGACCGAAGCAACCTATTTGCACCGAGTTGCAGATAAAGTTAAAAGTCCTAAACATGTCTACTACATGGTGAAAAAAAAAACTAACAAAAAAAAGGCTCCACAGATAGAGAGGAACACGAGGGAAAGAGTAAAACAGAGTAAGCAATAGCGAGTTCAAAACAGCGAGCAAGATTTCCTGGGGCAGGTTTAATTCACCAGCAGTGTGGGATATCTTATTACAATTCAATTTCTAGAAGCTTTGCTAAAGCAGTGGTATAAATTCTAGGACTTAGCATTAATGAAAATGTCTCAACTGAGTAACAACTGTTCAAGAAAACAAACTTTTTCTCATAATACATGGGGATTTTGGCCTAATAAAAAAAAAGCATGGAAATTGCACTGAGGGCAAAGTGTAAGCTTTTTTAAAGATTCAAATAACATATATTAAAGGCTTTGAGGTAGTAAAAATGTCCCAACCACCTAATAGGACGGTTTTGCATCATGTAAAATTTTAATTACTACCAAAAAGATACACCTACAACCACAGCATTTGTCACTGATGAGCTCTCATGAGAAACATCAGAGCCTACCGCGCAGAAATCCCTAAGCTCACAGAGCCAGTAAAATCACAGCAGCAGCACAGGGCACTACACTCTGCACGTCCAGAATGTGACTTTGAGCTGCATGCGTGGATGGGAAAGCACCTCGGGCCAATCCACCCAGGAATGGGAAGCAGCCCTTCTGAAAGCAATGGCGAGATGAGGGTGAGAGGTTACAAAACACAAACCAGGTAAAACAACAAGGGAAAAATTAGGCGAGTCACGAAAGGCAGGGAAAACGCTAAGCTGGCTCTCTGCTTGCCATTTTAATTCAGCCTGGATTAAGTCTCTCCAGAACATTTACTTCATAATAAAAGCAACTTGTGACTTCAAAGCCTGAGATGAGCGCATGTGACCACTGAGTATTAGCTGGGATATCTAATATCCCCGAGGCTTGTTTGGAAATAAAATATGAAACAATTTAAAAATTTCCACACTTTTGTTTTATCTTTGGCCAGTTCGCTCTCAGACGAGCCTCCAAAAGCAAATCTTCAGCTGCAAACCTTTTCTATAGGACCAGAGCGTCCTTTGCGCTCTCTAGAGAAAACGTTCCATGCTGCATTGTAGAAGAGTTAACGCACTGAAAATTCTTTGAAAAGGGTGTTGTATTTAAGAACAGACGACTTGAGTACCTTCTATTCGAGTGCATCAGAAAAGCAAAATCATAGAACAAAAACAAAAAGTAACTTTGAAAACTAGTCTAAGAAATATTTGCTAAGCTTTCAAAACACTGTGTGTAATAACTATTGTGCTAAATCATATCACAAGAGCCAGGAACTTTTAAGGGGGGGCTTAGTGTCTATTACTTTACAGTGAGAGAAGGGGGTCGGAAAAGAAGTGGACAGACATGGGAGAGAGTGCTAAAATGAATCTGTCAATAGAGTCTAATAAAGACTTCATCAGAGGCGATCACCCCATAAGTGCCACCATGGCGCTCCTAGTCTCTCAGGCTGGAGAACACAATTGTGTTGTATTGATCTGGAAGGCCATCAGCAAGCAGAGACATTCCATCAGCAGCCCATCACCCCCTGCCCCTCTCCTCTCAGGTTTGTGTGGGCCAATCTCCTTAAATAAAGGATAAATATGACTCTGTACTTT
This sequence comes from Noturus placidus, assembly GCA_022414735.1. Taxonomy (NCBI): domain Eukaryota; kingdom Metazoa; phylum Chordata; class Actinopteri; order Siluriformes; family Ictaluridae; genus Noturus; species Noturus placidus. Next base: position 109,342 of record JAFFST010050185.1, on the reverse strand, counting down.
GGAGTACTCTCCAGGTCCACACGGGTAAATAAATAAAGAATGGAGGTGTTGGGGCATCATGGTGAGACAATCCCACAGTAATCCCACAGCGTGACCTCTGGGTGACATCACCTAAAATAAAATGGGGATTAAAGTTGTTCTGCCCTCTATGTATATTTCATATAAAGGCAACTTGAGAACCTGCGTGTGTACAAGTGCCTGACCGGTTATGTGTGCGCTTGGAGAACATGCTGCCTCATACGCGCTTGGTCCTACAATCTCACAAAGGGTTCATTTAATTTCACTGTAACTAGTGGAGATACTCTACATTGGAATACAAAAATACAAAACAAATCATCTGCTAGTGCTAAACTCTAAATGTGTGTCCTATTAACGTTGCTTAGACCATAATTTAAACCAGTGCAGAGAGGCTGATAGTTTCCAACAACAGAGTGCGAGCTGGATCCTTTTTAAAACACCAGCATTGTGCAGCCATGTGTGTCTTGTACTGCGGTATAACAACCCCAGAGCACAAGAGCCCCTGAACCTCATGGGAGCACCTGTGGGAAAACATTACAAATGTACATGCATTGGCACCGAAGCAGAAAGAGCTTCATTTACAAAGAAAGTAAGGGGTTTTACTAGCTATAGCCAGTTTTACTATCAAACAATCAAACCGGCTTCTGTCCAGACATCAAGGTAATAATCCAGACTGAAAACCTCCAAAATATACAACATATATAAAACAATTAATTTTATTAAAAGCTCTACATCAGATCAACCGAATTCTGAACTGCCAGTTGTAGATGTTTTATATGAAATGGTCCTTACTATACCCCCCCCCCCCCCC
>JAFFST010050185.1:86669-101310 GCA_022414735.1 Noturus placidus | reverse complement strand
AGTATACGACTGATTGTTGTCCTATGGACAGAGTCTCCCACCTCAGCTGTAGATCTCTGCAGGTCATACAGAGTGATCATGGGCCTCTTGGCTGCATCACTGAGCAGTCTTCTCCTTGTATGAGCTGAAAGTTTAGAGGGACGGCCGGGTCTTGGTAGATTTGCAGTGGTCTGATGCTCCTTCCATTTCACTATTATCGCTTGCACAGTGCTCCTTGGGATGTTTAAAGCTTGGGAAATCTTTCTGTATCCAAATCCGGCTTTAAACTTCTTCACAACAGTATCTCGGACCTGCCTGGTGTGTTCCTTGTTCTTCATGATGCTCTCTGTGCTTTAAACGGACCTCTGAGACTATCACAGAGCAGGTGCATTTATACGGAGACTTGATTACACACAGGTGGATTCTATTTATCAACATTAGACATTTAGGTCAACATTGGATCATTCAGAGATCCTCAGTGAACTTCCGGAGAGAGTTTGCTGCACTGAAAGTAAAGGGGCTGAATAATTTTGCTCGCCCAATTTTTCAGTTTTTCATTTGTTGAAAAAGTTTGAAATATCCAATAAATTTAATTCCACTTCATGATTGTGTCCCACCTGTTGTTGATTCTTCACAAAAAATTACAGTTTTATATCTTTATGTTTGAAGCCTGAAATGTGGCAAAAGGTCGAACAGTTCAAGGGGGCCGAATTCTTTCACAAGGCACTGTACATACATACACACACACCCATCCATCTTCAACCGCATGCATGCATGCATGCATGCATGCATACATACATACATACACACACACCCATCCATCTTCAACCGCATGCATACATGCATACATGCATACATACATGCATACATACATACATGCATACACACCCATCCATCTTCAACCGCATGCATGCATACATGCATACATGCATACATGCATACATACACATACACACACACACACATATATATACACATGTACACAAATACACTCACACACACATATATACATACACACACATATATAAGGGATGCACCGAAATTAAAATTCTTGGCCGAAGCCAAAACCGAATATAATGAAAAACTTATACCGAATACATTTTTTCAAATTTATTTTGCCATTTTTTCACCATTGCATAAATTAAATACTCAAAATGTGATTTTTACTATTTTGTCTTGCTTTTCAAAGAAAAAAATCTACTACAAAAACTACAATTTCAAAATATGTATTTAACTGAACATTTATTATTTATTCCAGCAGGCATAGGCTAACAACAACGCACAATATAACTTTAAATAAATAAATGAGTAAAATAAAAATATTTTGATGTGGTCACCTTTGAGCCCCCTTGAATAGCCCATGTTAGGTCTATAACTGACTGCTGAAAGAATGTAAAACTCTGTAGCCTACAACAACAAAGTGCATTAAAAAAATGCATTGACAAGAGTGCAAAAAATGGTTCTATTCGTTTCTATATGGCTGATTATATTCGGGATATATACCGCTCGCATCCCTGTACACATCGTGGAGTATTATAGTAGATATAGGATTTGTCTGCCTGTCCTTAAATAAATACGTCTTTACCTGCTTCCGTACTCTACTCCAGTACGTCTGGCGACATGACAGAAACATGCACCAGAACAGAAACTAAACAAACACACTTGTCCACAGCTCATGCATGCGCGCGCCCCTTCATTGAGGTCATGACATTCGCGCGTCTCACTCTGGTTGCTAGGCCATTTGGTCGCATCGTCAAACACGTCATTGTACGGTCAAATTTATTCGGCTGAACACCGGAAATGCTTTTTTTTGCTGTTTTCGATTGCCGAGCATTCGTTGTGATTCACAAATGTATTTTAAAAAGTGTTGAATTAGAAACAAAAGTGATGTTATGTGGTATGGATTATTTATATTAAACATCATCCCCTAATAATACTACTTTTTACTACCATTACAATTAGATTAAAATTAAGCTTCATCATCAATAAAACTACATAATGTAGACTTCTTTCATTTAAATTTCACTCCTGACCTCTGAATAGAACTAAATTGTGTATTTATTTCAAACTAAATGGTTACAACAAAATATTCCAAAACACGATGCATTCACAAACCATGACTTCATTAGTACTCGAGCCTCATGCAGCTCACACCTGTTATCCTGCAAAAAAATAAATAAATAAATAAATAAATAAAAATTTTATGCTTCATTCTTTACACAGAAGCCACATTATTCTGGCAGAGCAGAGCGGGCCGAGATGTACAGTAATGTGTTTCACAGCGTGCAGACGGCTCATGATGGATGGACTTCTGCTCCGAAATGCGTTACGCTCAATCAACTCATAAATAACGGATGTTTTATCATGCTGAATTAAAACATTTGAGAGAATGGCAGGCATACACGGCTCAGTTCCGCTGTCTATGTGTGCGTGTGTGTCTAAGCGCGTGTATACTTCCTCAAGAATGTGTTGCTGAAGGTCGCTTCCTGCGTTCACGAGGCCAGAGAAAACTCTTCAGCACAGATGTAGAAAAACGCAAGCCCGATATTAGACCATACTTAAACAATCCTCAAATTCTGGAAGGAATCCTAACAAAGGTCCGGGATTAAATGTACATCGCATATTAAATCAGAAAAATTTCTGATGAACTTTTGTGCACGTAAACTTTTTTTGAAAAGTCAATTGTTGCCTACTTTCTGTGTAACGGATATTCAACAGCACATCAAACACCTGATGAATTTGGATTTATAACGGCCCCTCCGGGAGGGGGGAAAACCCTTTAAAAATTAATCCCATTTTAACACATATATACACCAACATGGTGTGACCATCAGCAATGGCTCTGCATTAACACCTCTGATTAGAGGAAAACCGTATGAAGAAGACCCTCATTTTCTATCTCATACTTTGATCTTGCACAAGCTGCGAGATTTTAAGTGTCTTGAGTAGTGTGTGAGGCTTGAGAATAGACGTCTCGTTTCAGTGGGGTAGTGTAAGGAGTTAACCCTGGGAGAATGGGCAGTGCCGCAGGATAAACCACTACACATGCTCCGATTTCTGAGCAGATTTCACACCCTGCATGATGACTACTACAATCCACAACTGCACGGAAAGAAAGAGAGAGAGAGAGAGAGAGAGAGAGGAGAGAGAAAAAAGAAAAAAGACTGACAGAGGGGGGAAGAAGAAATAAAGCAGGCAGACAAAAGACAGAGCCTGTGCCTTATTTGTTTCACCTGCTGCATTCCTTCAGCTCTGCACTAATGGCATTCCCAGGGGCTATGAGAGAATCCTGCAACCATGCACTGTAGAGCTGGACTACAGGCCTCAGCTACTGTGTTAGCAAGACACAATAACCACAGACACTGAGGCGCATACTAAAACAAGCCCTGACTACAATTTCATTGCTGTTTGAGCCTGGAAGGTCACAAAAAAAGAGTGAGGAGAAATTGTGTGTGTGTTAGAAATCCTATTACCAAAATACTTAATAATGTCAATGTGATTCTTAATGAAGTGCAATGAATGATAATTAGGTACTCACGCTCTCATTGTTCCACCATTCCCCACAACCCCCTACACCCCACTAAAATGTATCGTCCCTCTTTTAAAAACAAAATTAAAATTCTTCACCATTTTTAGAGTAAAGAGATATTTTAGAGATATAATTATCATTATTCTGTATTATTTAAATATTGCTAGATGATCAATCTATCCATCTCTATCTCTCCGTGTATCTCTCGATCTATCCATCTACTAAACCATCTATCGATTTAGCTATCTATCAATCATGAGCATTTTTAAACCTCTAGAATGAATTGAAATTGTTCAAACACTGCAACAGTTTCAATGAGTGAATGATTAAGCCGGCTGATGATTAGAGATTTTCTTAAAGGATCCTGCATTATGTTTTTCACCCGATGCCTCCAGCTTCCAGCTCCAAGACCACAGTACCATTTAGCGCTCCCTTAAGTAGTCTGGCCCATGTTTTACACCTACAAATGTACGTACAAGTCTCTCAGCATTGACAGTGAATCCTGCACGTGTGCGCGTGTGTGTTTTATTAAGCACAGCAGTTAGGTGGGCTGGATTAGGATCAAGTCACCTAATGACTGTGTTATGAGCAGGCGCATTAAAGAGGATTAATCTTAATCTGAGCTGTTTCAGTTTCCTATGACTGTGTGATAGGGCAGAGGGCTAGAAAGCAGCCGGAAAACGGCCCAAACGGTGTTAAAGAGCATTAATGCAGGATCAGTGGAGAGACATTACAATCATTTTTCAATTTCATTATATGAAACCTGCTCAACCCTGCTGTTACATTAATGTTGACTTTAAATGAGCAATTAATGTCGAGAGAACAAAAGGCCCACTTAAGATTGAGCTCCATAATGTGTATGAAAAACACTCAGGCAAGATTTCAACAGGTTTTGCAGAGTAATAATATGACCAGCACAAAAGGGCTGTGCTTCCAAGTGTCAATCTCACTCTCCATGGCAACAGCTGATGACTTTGGACAACACAAGCTGAGGGACAACATTTCTGTGCGCTGAGGCCGAGGGATCACTGCAGTGGGCAAACACAAGAGCAGATCGGGTTTAAACCCAGTGGGGCACTGAAACGTAACTGAGAGTGGCAGGCGATGCCCTGTACAGCTTAGCAGACCAAGGTGACAAATGTCAAAAATGACTCCCCTGAGTGCCAGCATGTCTACGATATAGTAACCATCCCAGCATGTGAGGGAAAGGAGATCTAAGACAGCGCAGTGTACCCTCCACACTCCAAATCTCACAGAGGCCTTCTGTAGTCTCTTTACTTTAAATGCAACTCCAGCGGGGGAGGCAAAATAAATAAATAAATAAGCCCACTAATTAAGTTGGACATGCCCGGCCTCAACTGTGCCTAAGAGTTAAGAATCTGAAGATCTAACACTAAAAGTACTTGAGCTGAATTCACATCCCATCCCAGTCCTTTCGAGTGATATCTAAAGTGCACTTCCCTGGGGCTTGCTGTTTGTCATAAAACATCTCTCAGCACACAATTTACCCAAAACTGGAGAGGCAAAAAAAAAAAAAAAGGAATACAAACACAATTTCCAGAAGTGGCGGAGGAGTAAAACTCTACAGCCGTTTGCCAGCAGTGTGGTAACTTTAAACCATGCAGCGTTAAGTGGCTCCTCCACCATATTGTGTGGTAATGTAGGACAGCTGAGCACATGGGCCCTGCGCCAGGGAGTGCATTATCTTTATGAATTCATGACAAAATTCTTCTTAGGCAGCAATCGCCAGATAGGTGTTTGTAAACATTCATGCTCCTTTCACATGAGAATGTCTTGTACAGATGGAGTTACATCGCATTACTTATTTCGAAGAAATCTTTTTCACTCTTCTAGCATTCTGCCAATACACAACCTTTCACTACGTGCCAGCATTCAATAAAAAAAAAGTACAGTGTTTGTATAATTCTTTGCTCTCTACAGACCAAGACAGACTTGACTAGAGTTTATATGTGCAAATATGAAGAAAGCAATAAGACAAACAAATGAAACGTTCCTATCCTTCCACCAACCAATGGAAAGATGAAGAAAAATAAAAATTAAAGTTTACTTTAAAGTTTTACTTTAATAACGGGTGATACGAGATTAATAATTAAAACTCTCTTGAGTTTTGAAAGCATTTCAACATGTTAGAAAATCTTGTGTTAAATGCTGAAACTTGTATACTGGAGTGTGCTGTATGCAATCAGGTCAATGGGAATCACCCTCCAGTTCCATAGACTGCACAGGTCCAGTGCATGAGTGCAGCGTCCTACCATGGTTCAAACACAAAACTCATTCTGAAAACGCATACCTAACTTAAAAAAAAAAAAAAAAAAAGCTACGTGCACTCTCAGCTGGCCAGCCTACAAGCTTGTACTGCTAAACCGTTGTAAATGAGGCAAACAGAACAGCACATCTGGCCTTTAGTTAATCTAAATAAGCTAATGTGAATGCTCTCTACTGCCAATAAGGTTGTCACAAAACCTGAATTTTGACTTGGACACCATTAACAGGTTTAAACATGATTCTCAATATGAAAACCATTAAACGCTTTAATAACAGCTAAAGAAAGACAAGAAGCAGATATTTATCGAATAAATTTGTATTTGTACTTATTTGGTTTTCATGCTGTTGTTTCCTCTAACAGAATACTTTCCCATAATTCAGGATTTTGCCGTCTGTTGCGTCTCCATCTCTCTCTGTTCGTTCAGCACACGCAAGGCTGCGCCTATCCAATCCAACTGGCATCATGGCCATGGAATGCTGAAGTCCACATTTTTCCCATTCAGCAAGGAAAAACGCCCTTTCAAAACCAATCAACTAGAAATGTTGCTTTGTTTTTATTTTTTGACTGAACTTCCTGGAACCCATTATGAAGCTGTCAGGGATGTATATTTAGCTATGGAAACAGCGCGTCTCATCACACACTTGCGCCACTGGTCACGTCACCTCGGATAAACAGAAAACAACTGACTACCCTGTTTGTCACCTTTAAAGAAAACAGTTTCATGTGTATGAGAAAGAGGTGTACGAAAAAAAAAAAAAAGTGTCTGCATATCTATCATTTTACCATTAACAAACCGCCAGTAGTTCAGTGTTATAAGTATATTAGAAATGGCTGTTTAAAGTTAAATATACACAAAAAAAAGGAGATCGATAACCTTAAAAAAAACGTAAGTAGTTAAATCTAACTTTCAACGTAATATTGGTCTTTTTTTAATAAGCCATTACTGCACAACAAACCTGCCAATTTCAATTCAAGGCACATTTTAGTTGTACTGATATGGCTCAAGACCCTTAACGAGCTGGAGCACAAAGAAAAATAATAAAGGAAAAAAAAATGCCTGAGATCACGTGCGGAAAAACTTTAGCATTGACAAACACTCAAATTCTCACCTCAGTGGCACATGATGGTCAAGTAGTAGGAAAAGGACGCATGGATTAAGCATGTGAAAGCACTGGGGTGATTTGTGAGTGGAATAAAGTCAGATGAAATCACTTGTTATAAGGAATGTTGACGATGAGCATATGGCAGGTTAGAAGTTCATGAGGCAGGTTAAAAGCTCTGAAGGTAGGTAATGGTGGAATATTAAATTAAAGCAGGTCTCTGGAGCATTCATATGGTGTTTGGAGAGGCCATGTTAAGGTCAGCGCTGAACTCTCTCTGGCCTCAAATGACCCAAGGTGGATTAAAACCGCCGCTTATGTTTACGCACCAAATGTATTTTTAAACGGACAGAGTTAAAATTCACAAAATGAATTCCATTTCGAAATGTGTGCAAGAATCAAGTCTATTTGAAGAAACATGTAAGATAACATCAAATTTTAACCATGTATTAAAAACAAGCCTTTGACAAACACAGGGTGGTGTGTTTGTGAACGGGTCTGCTTTTTCCCCCCATGAAAAGAAAGCAACTGTGCGATGTGTTAATAGCACACATACTATATATCTAATGCTGAATAAGGACGAACCCATGTTTGAATCCCCATGTTACCACGGTCTATACGAGAACAAAACAATAACAGTGTCATGTGTTGGTTTATAGATTCAGTACACTGTGACGTTGTGCCCAACTTTTTAACGAGTAAGACCCATGCTGTTACTCAGCAAGTGCTCTCAGGTCATAAATTCTGGGTCAAGATTTCATCACTCATGGCTACTACCACGGTGTCAGTATAGCAGGAATTTTTACAGTATAAAACCAACACAGGCTTATGTGCATAACTGAGATGGCTAGAATTTGTAGTGTGTATACAAGAACTGCTTAACAAGAAAGGCTGGGTAATACCTCACAAATTCAGCATAACAAAATACACCCAAACACATTCGCTCATAGAACAGACTTCTTATAGACAAAACTAGTTGCTAATATACACCACTACATGATGTCTAAAGATTCCAGAAAGCAAGTAACATAGCGTATCATCTGACTGACACAAGTGCATACAACCTTTAAGTGGTTTAATTAGTCAGTATCTCTTAAGAGAGTCATCAATATAAAGCAACTACAAAACAAAGCTAAGATCTTTAAACAGGAAATAACTATAACCCACTCATTTTGACTGGCAGTAAATTAGCCAGCTAGCATGACACCACATAAAAAAAAAAAATTTAAATTGAGCAGACATTGAGGGAAAGGGGGGGTGGGGGTGGTAGCCGCCGTAACTGTATATCGGCAGGTCTATTTTGCTTTCAGAGCAGTCATCACCTCCTTGTTGTCCTGGGTTGTTAGCATGTCCCCTGGTCAGCTCTGAGGGCCTCCGCTCTGCCAGCCTCCAGTCTATGTCAGCATAGTGGCTTTTGTTAAAATATGTAATCGGCAGCGCTGATCCCATTCTATTTAAGAAGATCTCGTCAACAGGTTTAAAAGGCTGGCCACATGTGTCACCCTTTTCGCTTGAATATTTATATGTGCACCCCGAATGGCTGGCAGTTGTTTAATCATCTGAGAGCGCCTGTTCCTCTTCCACGCCCCTGACGCCAACAAGAAAGTTCTGAACCATGTCACCTTTACAATGGCACTCTGCTTCAAAACCAGCTGCTGCCCAAAAATAGGAACAAGGTTTTTTTTTAATGCCAGGCCACCACTTGAATGCGGCTGCCTTTGCCAGAGGTCTGTAATGCGCCAACTGTAGGCAGAGGGAGGACTTCAAAGGCTTTTGGCTGTACGGGCTTATTTTGTCAAAGGATTCACTGGAGATTAATTGAGAGTGAGCTGGACATGTTCAATGAAGAAGGTGATGAGCACAGAGACAACACCGCCTAAACACCTGAATAACTGGTGAATATTCTCATACACAGGTGGCCTATTAGTACTTCATGGACAGCAAAAAGGGATAACTACCTTAACGTTTCACCAACATCTAATGTTACAAACGATGGGAGGGTGGGTGTTGATTTACCCTGACTTTAAGGACAACCTCTAATGAAATAGCCAAAAAGAGCAATCACTAAACACAATGTGTTGTGCACCAACCACCGATCACTGACCTTTAATTTACTATACATTTCATTTGGTAAAACTCTTGTCTAGCATCACAACTCAGGAGCCGCTTGCCAAGGAGGAAAATCGCACACACTGTTCGGTCCCGCCAGGATTTTGCAAATTTGCAATAGCAATCTTTAAAAATTAGCGAAGATTTCCCACAGATTTTGGCCAAGACGCGTCATGTGATATCACAACAAGCATTCAGCTAAAGCCCTCTTCGATTCACACGTATCCAAAATGAGTACAGCTAAAAAGGTCTCATTAACCAACAATCATCACTGCATAAGACCATGCAAAACGATTTCATGCAATTGCAATTTCAAAAATTCAAAACTCTGCAAGCCGCATCGCAAATTTTGAGAAAAGGCACAGCAAAACCAAGCATCTTTGGCCGCAACTATCACCAATCGCATTAATCAAATGTTCAGAATAGTTCATATCTAGTCAAGTTAAGGAAAATTATTGTGATTGTGTATTAGCTTGTTTTTATATGTTTATCCTGATGTAACTTACTTTAATTAAAAGGTAGTGCTAACCACAGTACACTTAATTTCTTGATTCAGATTGGTCAGAAGGTGTTCATATGAAGAAACTTTCTGAAAGGAAACTTTTATTTAACAATTATGGAAGGAGTCTCCAGTGTCACGTCTTCAAAAGAGAAAAGCAAAGCTATCCCTTTAAGATTTACTCCACAGGAAAGTCTTCAGGGCTGAGGACTTTGCACTTTGTAAAATCATAAATAAAATATTTGAACATGAAGAGCAGAAGAAACTAACTTGTGTTTACATAAACAACACTGGAAACATCATCTTTGAGCACTGACATAATTACAGCTTTGTTCAAACTGTATATGCCAATACGATGGTCCAGCTTTCCGTTTGTGCATGTACCACTGTGAGAATGCCAAACCAAGACTAACATTTATTTATTTATTTATTTATTCTGTTAATGCCATGCCAGCATCAGTGGCTATATTCATGGCAAGATCAAGGTAGGTAAAGCAGGGCATTCCAGTAATTCTTACAACATTACAATAAAATCGTACAACATTTCAGCAGTGTCAACAAACCAAGGCTAACAATCTAATGCACAATTAGATGTGTATTACAAGGTTCATGGTCACAGGGCCCTTATGGGGCATGAAATAACAAGCAGCTGTGTGCACGGTGTGTGTAGAGTGAGGTTTATTAGCCCTATCTATAAAGGCAGACTGGGATTCACACTAGGACGCCCTAGGCTTAAGATCTCAACGTCACACAAGGCACTGCCTCTGCAATACTAATATTAGCCCTTATTTCTGCAAACCCCAACTCCTCTCCATTCCCCATCTGTTCAGGATTAGCCTGCTATTGAGCCCAGATTCACATCACAACCTCTGCACCTCACAGCTCCTAACTGTCAGCACAAAGGCACTGATGCAACACTGCATTAAAAATTTGCACACGAACACAGAGCTCTCCTTTTGCTATTTCGAATCTTTCACTGAGATGCAGCACATCGCACACCACTTGAAATGGTTTACGTCTAGGTGCGTCTTAGATTAGGTTCAACTTTATTGTCATTGTCAGAGTACAAGTACAGAGGCAATGAAATGCAGTTCACATCCAATTTAGTAGGTTAGATAAAATGAATAAGGTTATGGTGAAACCTGAATAAGACTGGCTGTAAATCAGTCAGACCTGCCGATCTGAACTAACGACAAAGTCAGGTAGAGCCACAGTGGATCAGCAGACTGTATTAGCAACAACAGTGTTCAGATAATCCTAACAAGAACTAAACCAGATGTGAGAGTGGGACTAGTTTATAAATCCCATTCCCCTGCCAATCAGCTGAGAAAATTTGACTAATCTCTCCCACTCCCGCAGTTATTTTTAATGAACTTGGTCGGATCTATTTCACCAAACTATACGGAAATGAGTCATTTAAACCACAGCAACTTTGAGCAGGACAAAGCAGACACAGAAAATGAATGACTGGATGCAGTAAACACATTGTGCAGGGCCAAATACAATATGTTGGACTGCAACCTTTATATCTAACCACCCACTCCCACCGGGCATAAAACCACCCGCTCTTACAGCTTTATTTTGTTGGGTCTCATGAGATCCCAGTCCCAATGTGTGTTTCATGGCTAAACTAGTGTTAATAAAGATTCAGTCAGAATTCTCGTTCTTTAGTCTTCGAAGATTCTTTCTTCTTATTGGCTTTGTAAAGGATACTATGGTCTTTAATTCATTGCTGCACATTTAATTGAACTTCAAGAGAGGAGACTTTACATTTACATTAGTGTAATATTAAATCAGAAAACAGAACGCAATTAAGAAGCTCTGTTTGCTCAAAATCTTTGGACGTGTTGAGGGATTAGCACAGCCCTCACAACAAAAGCTGAGTGTAACTTGAGTTAATTTGCATATCTTATATGCTCTCAACATAAACAGCTCAACTTTTTTCAGAGCAAGAAAATATTTTCCCCCTCAAAGCAATACATTCAACTAGCAGTGTATATGCTGATAGAAGCAGCAGTCTGCTATCTGTTTACCAATAAAAATGCACCAGAATTCCAAATCAGAGCAGTGACAATCACTGACAAAAGATGTATGCTGGAAATTCCATAGTGTAATGAACTCAGACTTGTTTCTCTCAATACTTGTTTAATTCCACAATGAACTTGAACAATGAACAAAATCATATCCAGCCCCCCAATGGTTTCTAATGTTCAAAACAGATTAAATTTGCACTAAAGAAAAAGCATTTATGCTGAAAAATGCCGGCTGCTAAGTAAGTGTTTTAAGGTAATTTGCCAAGGCTAGTGCTTTGAGACCTTTTAGGAACCCTAAGAGCAGGAAGTGCATCAGTTTCAACCTTGCAGCAGGCACACGTCGCTCTACCTTCCCATCTGCACATCCGGACCTCCCACCATCCTAATACCACTCCCACCTCTCGCTCGCACTCTGCTCGCCTGCTACACGGGCAGACCGCGTCCGTGATTAATGGTTGTGCCGGGTCTCTCCATGCACTCAGCACATTGTTGAGAGGCTCTGAAACAGAACAACAGTTGCATCCCATCCTCACACAAAACTTAAGTCCCGCCTGTCAGTCGCCGGTTAGTGGACTGTTAATGGCCAGATTTACAGCTACTAACTAGTGCTGGGTGGCTGCCTGGCACAAGCATTAATCATCACTGAGGAAGTGTTTCACTGTTGCAGTGAGCTCAAATCAGTGATAAACCTACTTGATGGATTGATCAATCAAAACACAGAAAACCTCTAAATGAACAGAGCAGACAAACAATTTAAGACTAGTCTATGGCAGAAAAAAAGGAATAATAAATATATATTATCCATGATGGACACATTTATAACTATTCATTGATTACATTAACAATTTACACTGCAAATAAACTAGACGATTTAAACCATATATTTACAAATGTACACCAGCAGAGTTCAGTTGCTCTCTTTGCTTGGTCACATGCAGCAGTTGAGATTTGCAGTGTAACAGAAACCCTGGACTCTAGTTTTGGCCCAGTGGATAAGAGACCTCCCTCCTCAGGGGAGAGTAGTAGTAAATTCCTTCTAGTTAAACTCTCGTTACTCAACAAGTCAAGGCCTCTATCCCATTTTTTTTTAAAGGGGAACTAAAATCCTAATCACAGCAGAGAGCATTCAAAAAAATAAATGCGTATACATGGCACTACGTTTACTACCTGGAATGATCATTCACAATTTCTACCTCTTCAAAAGATTGACACAAGCATGTTTCACACCAGCATATGCCACCATGAGTAAACATATTTGCATATGTGGTTGCCTGATTTGAGTTATGGCTCTTCTTCTTACACTATGACTGCCAAATTGCATTCTTGCTGTTCATTTGGGAAAGACATATGTGCAGATATCAAATGGCAAATGAGCAGCATGAGGCCTCCAGAGTGTAGAATATACCCACATACTGAGTGAAGGCCACATTGGGACACTGGCACACAGGCACAGCTGTAAGTCTAAGACAGCTCGCACTTGACCTTGGGATACACGGCAGAAAGTGAGACACAGGCAGAGACCGAGAAAAAAGGAGAAAGACAGAGACCGAGAGAGAGAGAGAGAAAGAGAAAGACAGACAGACAGACAAAGAGAAAGAGAGACAGAAAGAGAGACCTAAGACTGCACCAGAGGGATTCTAAGGCAGTGGACAGTTCTCGTCTTGTTTTATTACCATCCTAATTTAAGACAAATTATGGGTACAACATGGGCATATACACATATTTAAAACAAACTAATTGCCAAGTAAACGTAACCCTCTTGCATGGAAGCGAGAGACAGTACTGCAAACACACTGAGGCTAGCAGTAGTCAGCTGTTCACCAGCATCAGAGGCACACATTGTGCTCTGAATAAGAAAAGCACAGATAAAAGGCGAGCCGACTAATTTGATCAAGCTGAGGACCTTGCTAAGCGTTCTCTGCTCTATCCTTTGTTCAGAGGACAGGAGATAATTCGAAATAAAGGTCAGTGATGAAAGAATCACCACGAGGTGCGCTCTACAGTTCAATTACATCCTAATAAGTCATATGGTTCAGGTGTTCCTAGTCAATTGGGTTGGCTTGTAAATTTTCCCAGTGTTATAAATGGGCAAGGGAATAAGGTGGTGGGGGGTAGCTGGGAAGGGAAAGCAACGCCAACGCTGTCAATCAGACGAAACCTGTATTTGTATGAATAAAAATAAGGGGATTTAGTACTTCACTTTCCTCAAAAGATTTTTTTTTAAAAAACCTGACGCTCAATGTATCAGACAGGGAGGAGGAGACAGCAGAAAGATTTAAAGCTTTAAGGGTGAGTCTGGCTGGTGCATAAAAAACAGAGAGGAATCATGTGAGCAGGAGAAGAAGAGACCTACATTTTTCTGTCAATCAATACACAACTTTCAACCCCCCAATCCTCTTCACTGTTATACTGCTGCGCTGAAGAAGTGGTTCACAGAAATTATTCAACTTGACGCAGAATCTAATTTCACAGATTCTCCATCCCACAAATCCAGAACGTTTCACAACAAATGCTCGGGCTCTACTGAGCAGTCTGACTTTGACATCTCTCCCCATCTTCAAGAAACAGCTAAAGACCGACCTCTTCAGTAAACACCTAACCAACTAAAAAAAACCAAACAAAAAAAAACAATTCCACCTCTATTCTGCGCACTTTGCTTCCTCTAGTATTCAATTAATGGATCTTGTATAGTGGCATTACTTGTATTGTTCTCTGCTTGATATCACTTTGCTTGTATCTCTCATTTTGTAAGTCGCTTTGGATAAAAGCATCTGCTAAGTGAATTAATGTAAATGACATGAACACTAAATAAGTGGACAAAAGGTGCAAAAGTCTATGCCTGTGCTTTACAGATTGTAAAAAACTGTTTCATGAAAAATAACACCGCATCTTCCAAGATCCATTTGTCACCTTAACACACTTGTTTGTGCTTCCAGAGAGGCTGTGGATTAGCAAACGCATGTCTGAGTGGCTACCCCAGTCGACAGTGAAAAATAACATGTGCCACAGAATCTGAACCATGGAAACTTGCGACAACTTTACAACCAGCAGATAGAGAGAGTTCTTTATTTTTATATATATATATATATATATATATATATATAT
>JAFFST010050185.1:74726-86649 GCA_022414735.1 Noturus placidus | reverse complement strand
AACACATACATACACACACACATATATATAAATATTCGCATATATATACACACACACACACACACATACAGTGACAGCTTGTGATACAGAAATATAACTGACAAAACTGTCCGTGCCTTTGCTCTGCAAGAAGAGAGCTTAATTGTCAATAATTACATACATTTACTTTAACCTTCTGAGAAATACTGTTGTTCTCATTGAGCCTTGATCTGCTTCAGAAGTCACTCTTGATCTATATTTAAATTATTCTGCTATCAAAAAGCTTTTTGTAATTGTGTATATATAACCTCTGTGTGTGTGTGTAAATACAGAATTAGAAAATATACTAGGCATTTTGGCAGTAAAGTCATAATACTGAATTGATGGAAAGCATACTACTTGACCTCACAGAAACAAACAAAGAAAAAAACTTTGGAGAAAAAAAAAATGGAAAAAAGAAAAAGAAGGGGTTCAACAGCTCACTGTTAACAAGACCGGGGTAGACCAGGTACTGGGATGTAGAAAGTAGACAAACACACAACTGATGCTCAACACGCACAAATGTACAGACTTCTCTTTGTTTCAGAAACACACAAAAAGTTCCTGTTCCACAAGTGGAAGAATAGACAACACTTCCTTTCCCAGAACAATCCATCTCCCAGTCTGACAAGTCCCTCTGCTATATTTACACAACCAAAGCTGCAGATGATATACTTACAGCTGCACGCTGCCGCCGTACGGCACATGCTCCTGCCAATCAAACTGCTGGTAGAGGGTAAGGAGAACAGGACCTGTATCAAGCTGAAGAAAGCACGTTCGAAAGAGTCCTTCGTTTACGTAGAATATAATATATTAACGCAGCGTGAATGGAATTTATGAGATTGTGTTCAGCTGACGACTACAGCCCATGCGACACTAATCGTCAGAGACGCACCACTATAAAAATGAACACTACACTGAAGTAAAGTACTAATGAGATTAGTTTAAAGGAAACAAGATCAATTGTTCTTTAAAGAAACAGAGTCAACTTCAATTTACTAAAAGAATGCCTGGTTCAAATGTAAAAAGGGTCATACCTTGAGCCCTCCAACTTGACTTGAGACTCGAGAGTTGGTTTAAAACAAAAATATTGATCTTAACACATATTTAATGACAGAACTCCAAATAAAATCAGTGAATTGAAATTTAAGGAGATGTGATATGGGATTTCTGGCTATAAGCTATGTTTTCAGCCCTTGAGTCAGGATGAAATTGCCAAGCAACCATACCAAATGTCCTTGAGTATTCTCAACATACAAACCTCTTACTACAGTTTATGTCATCGTGTAATATGTGATGTAGACTACTTATAGCGTCCAATATATATGGATAAGCTATGATTTATAGACCATCAGACAGTTAATGCTTCAAGAAACCCCGATTACTGATTGCTTTCCTAGCACAAACTATAAAGCAGCATGTGAGACTGGTGTTTGAGCGCCAACTTGGCAGAGAAAGGGAGTTGTGGTGGGGTTCAGGGTGAAAAAGCATGGTGGATTCCTCCCAGGCCCCAGACACAGGCGCTCCTGTCCATCTACCAGAACTCCCGAGAGATGACAGAAAGTGAGGGGGAGTGGGAGTGAGGGAGGGGGAGACTGAGAGAACTTCCCATGCACACTCTTCACATCCCGCAGACTCCCACAGATTCCATACCCCCTAACTCTCTCACTCTCTCACACTGCAGCTTGGAATTGAGGCTGACCACTGAGCTATCCGGGTTAAGAGGACACATTAATCATGAGCCATCGGTGGAATAATATACGTACGATGGAATTCCACATGATGGACCAGACAGGGCAAGACGACAATTTGCCAAATTGGAAACTCTAGATAGAAATGTGACGACAAAGGCAAGGCTTTATTATATGTAGTGGATGTTACCATCAAATTACAGTACCATCTAGACCACTATAGAAACTTACATAAGAGGAACCCAATACAGCACCGTTTAAACCCAGTAATTACTCAGGACGTGTCTGCTTCCCAAGTGAATTTAGCAAACATTTGAATTCAGCTCACTTATGCTTCACTAACAAAGTATAAATACTGCAAAATAATCAATGTGTTGTAGAATAGATGAGATGTAGCAGTGATCAACATAGACAAAAAAAAAGGTGCAAAATGGGCACACAAAAAATATTCGGTGTAATTTCAAGAACAAAATCATTCTTCGTTACCCAAAGCAAATGTTGTGAGGAAAAGTATAACAGCAATAAGGTACTGAATAAGAAATAGATTTATAACAGGGTATAGTACTTAATATTTAAAAATTACGACAGTTCCACATCAGTGTAATAAGCTGCCAGATTTTAATCACAGTGTGCAACAATGGATGTTCAAATAACATTATGTTAGCAACATGGTTCAAAAGAAATTCAAGATGCTCTGGCAAAATAAATTCAGAGATGGAAATACCTCTGACTTGCACTACCATGTAAAAACGAACCACCTTAAAACTGCTTCATGGGTGAACCTACTTCCGACCTCAGAGAACCCCTTTGTTGCTACTAAACAATCCACAACATGGTCATCACAAAACCATGTTCTCAAAATACACAAGGGACACTGTGCATTGGAAGATGTGCACACTACCAACATCTCTAGCCAAAGAAATAGTATTCCACATAGTGGAAAAATCGTCCTTTACAAACATGATCCGCTTGAGCCTCAATATTAGCTGGCTAAAAGCTAATTCTAACAGCTTGTAGAATTAAGCAATTACTGATATTTGTGGCTGTATTAAAAGGGTTTAATTCAAGCAGACAAAGGCTTTCAGCTACATTCACTGACAAAAAAAAAATTCGCTTTGATTAGTTTCGGTCAGCAAAGACACAAAAGACAAAATTGTGACCAAGATGGAAGAAGTGATGAGGTGCTAGAAGTTACCTCTGCGTTCAGTACCACTAAGGATATGAATCTTACAGTCTCACTTTGGGAGTGATAAAGGCTTGATAAAGGGATGAGTTGAGAACACTGAGGAGGTAGCTGAGAACTAGCAGCAGATGCAGTAAGAATGAAATGAGCAGGAGGGAGAAAGGTGGGCTGGACTTCCTAAGTGACTTTGTGCAGTCACCTGCAAAAAATAAAACAGCTGTCAGTGGGCCATTTGAGAAGCGAGCAATATTAGTGATTTCTGCTCTACTGAGATTTCTGAGTTTTCCATCATAGCAAATGTCCAGCACAGCAGGAAATGTTTGTGTTGTTAATATTTGCTCGAACCATGCCTCCCTGCAGCAGCAGGTCTATGGCATGTTCACGCAGGTGAGCAGGAACCTTAGTTATCTTTCTTCTAGTGTTTTTCAGATTCAGTAGAAAGGTCTCGTTAGTGTTATTGTAACTGTGACCTCAATTGCCTAGCACCTGTAAACGGTTTGTGTCTTAAGGAGTGTTCCACAGGTGCATGTGCAACAATTGTATATGGTCCATTGAACCAGCATGAAAAATATTGTTTAAACTCTTTCCAATAAAGATCTTTAAAGCTTATTTGGATTTTACAAAATTATTCTTTAACATACAGTCTCCTGAAAAAGGGACGTTTCTTTTTTTTGCCGAGTTTCTCTACAAGACATTGTAAAACTTGAAATAAGAAGGAATAACATCTATTTAGCTCTGGATTGAATCTCTACCACATATTCCCCTCATGTTCACTTAAAGCAAACCACGGGTTTCAGGTGGACCACAGATTGGTTGCCTAGACTACACCCCAGATCAATAACAGCTTTCACACATGACAGCAAACAGTAGTGGAAGTCTAAAAACACTTTTTTTACACTACATTTCATTACAAGCTTTATTGCACAATTCAGATTTTTTTTTGCTCAAATTGTTTGCCTTGTTGCTTCACATTGGTAACGAAGTGACCTATATCCATCTTTAACGTGGACACACACAATTCCCCCAACATGTGCATATCAATTTTGCGTGATTCTCATAAGTCTCAAACAACAAAAAAAAGTATTCTTATTTGTGACACAATAGTAGAAGTAGTAGTAGAAGTAACAAATGAATGCGTTAGTAGCCCAAGCTTGCATTGCAATGAGTACTGGAGGTCAGCAAACAGCTTATCGGTTGTACATGATCACGTCAAGAAGGAGGGAGAAAACAGGCCAGATGGTAGGGCTGCACTATTATGCCCAAAGCGATAATACCGATTATTTTGATCAAATTTGAGATCACGATTATTCATAGATTTTAGGGACAACATATTTTTACTGCACTTTGACATTTAAATAAACAGACCACTGTTTTCACCTCCATGTTGTGCTACATTCCTGCAAATGTACAAATCTTTGCATAAAATTAGACTGGTCCTTAAAGTGAATCATCTCGTAGGAGCAAAATATAAATAAAATTGTACCCAAAATATACGATAAGTAAAAATAAAAAAAAAAAGTCATCAACCAATTGAAAATATGCAACCAAATGAAAACAATACAGGCGTATGCAGAAAAGGCAATAACAGTGTTTACACGAGGAGAGACGCAGCCAAATCGCCCAATAGAGTGGTACAGGGATGACGTCATTTTGTACCAGAACCAAAGCTTCCGACAAACTTTTCCAAACTTCATTTAAAAAAAAAAATTCCACAATACATATTTACTCTGTGGATGAATCTTCTTCCATGTTTTTTTTGGGGAATTGTGCACAGCACACCCCGAACCAGTTTATCCGCAAAGTTTTTTCCTGTTCGTTGTGATGACGTTTATTTACCCCGACAACGTGTGTAGTCCCATTACATTACATTACATTTATTCATTTAGCAGACGCTTTTATCCAAAGCGACTTACAAATGAGACACACTCACACACCAATGGTAGCAGAACTGCCATGCAAGGTGCTAGCTTGCCATCGGGGGCAACTTAGGGTTCAGTGTCTTGCCCAAGGACACTTCGGCATGGGATCACCCGGGCCGGGATTCGAACCACCAGCCCCACGGTTAGTGGATTAGTGGACAACCCGCTCTACCGACTGAGCCACAGCCGCCCATTAACAACATGTTGGAGTCACGATTTCCGATTTCGCAAAGCGCGCTCTGAAACCTGAATGCTAACTCGTTTCCGGGTTTTGACGTACAAAATGTCGACATCCTTGCGCCACTCTATGGTGACTGGCTGCAAGTTTAGGAAGGGCTAGATTTTATCTGAAGCGCAGTTTTCTATGAGGCGGAGGACAAACTTTAAAATGACAATATCGCAGTCGATCATGTTCATGTAATCGTGGGCAGTCAAAATTGTAATCGAGATCAGTATTTGATTAAAATGTGCAGCCCTACCAGATGGCTAGTTTTAGCAGCTATTGCCGGGACTGAGTGATGTGTGAGAAAGACAGACAAGCCAGTGGGGCCGTAGAGATGAGGGAGTCACAGAGTATTTCTGTGGGAGAGTATATCTTTGGCATAGTTCATTTTTGGCTGTGCTTTGCCATTTCTTGGGTAACGGTTTCAGACACTACTTGGTTTGTGTAGTAATCGATTCATTTCCCTAAACAGCAAGCAATCACTGCTGTTGCTTTGACATGCTGCAGACCCTGGATGATGATGATTGTGATCACTGCAATATGCTCACTGGGGGAAAAAGCCACATGAATTCCTATCCGACCGTACTCATATGTTGCACAGCCACATAACGGATATGTATTTGAACTAGTACCACATGCAGATTGGATACTTGTGTCCACGCAGTCCTGAAAAGGGTATTTTAGAAGTGCATTACAAGTAAATGTGAAATAGTGTAGGCCTAGTCTCTTCTGACGTTTTAAATAAAACTTGTGAATAACTGACTTTATAAATTAGTAGACTTCCATCACAGAAGGTCTGACAGTTTTGGTGCTGGCTTCTAGTCAACAGTGTATTCAGGCTAATTTATCACAAATTGTGTAAAACAGATTAAAACTCTGGATACAGAAATGTTATTGCTATTAGTGGGGGATTATGCTGCCCCTGTAATACTTGATATTGGGGCAATATTTGAGGATTGTTTGATGGCTTGAAAAACGTGAATACCACACAAACCTAGCGTAGACTTTTCTCACCAATGAATTTAGGAGATCATTTTCACTATATTAAATAGAGGAACACTTGCACAAGACTGCATAACATTTACTTTGGCAGTCAGGTTCGTTATGAATCATTTAGATAACTAAATGAACAAACACTGACATAGTTTCCAAGGGACACCCTAAAATCATGAGGTGAAATAAAAATCCAACAATAAGACAATGAGAAGATAATATTGACTAACTTGAAAATGCCATCCCTTTTCTCAGTGGACATTTTGCGCACCTGATTAAATATGCTTGAAACAGGGCGTACTTTTGTGAATGTTAAATAGGCAGACATACACTTCTCAGTACAAGCTGACAAGCGGCTCATCTGTATAAGACTACAGAGCCTAATTGTTTAGACACTGAATCACTACTGAGCCCACACTGAGCAATAATTTATTATTTATTTTTGAAAAGCTTCTGAACCCATTACTATTAATAAAAAAAATTGATCAAGATTATCTAATAAAAGAAATCGAGTGTGTGATTATGTATGTAACCTTTGATAGTGTTGAGGGTCTCCTTAAGGTGACTGAAACTGCTGAGAAGCGGGTCCTGCTCTTCATCCTGTAAGAAGGTGAGCAAAATCAGGCATCACTACAACACTTCTGAGATGTTCATAAGCCAAACAACGAGGCACTTTAAAATGGTTTGGCCTGATTAGCATGGATGAACATATATTTCAGAAACAGCTGAATAACAGCATATCAGTGTGACTACGCTCTTTAGTGATGTGTGAATTTTTGATCATTTAAAATGTCACTCAATCATTTTGAAATCATACACTGAAATCATAACTATTTAGTCAGTTCTGGAGCTC
Organism: Noturus placidus; assembly: GCA_022414735.1. Taxonomy (NCBI): domain Eukaryota; kingdom Metazoa; phylum Chordata; class Actinopteri; order Siluriformes; family Ictaluridae; genus Noturus; species Noturus placidus. The sequence continues at coordinate 79,769 of JAFFST010050185.1, read as the reverse complement.
AGTGTGTACGTGTGTATATTATGTATGTGTATTATGTACGTGGATGTATATTCTGTACGTGTAAAGTATACATGTTTATAGTATAGTGTATGTGTTAATATGTAATGTTGCTCCGTGCTGCTATGGTTACTTCATTCATTCATATACACATTCAGAGAAACAGCAAAGTAAATGCTATAGGACACTGACTCGTTGACGCATGTTTTTAGCCTTTTTGAGGACTACAGTCAGTGTTTTATTGATCAATAAGGTGTTAGTGCTTTTTACTTTTACCCAATAAACACTAAAAAGACAGGGTATCTATTTCTAATGCTGGAGTTGGGATAAAAAAAGAATTGCAGCAAAAATGAAGCCCAAAAGGACACAATTATAACAGCCACATATATTGAATTCAAGCAAAAATGTCATGATCACAGTTGAAATATTATTAATTGTGCATCCTTAAATCTCTTTATGCATCATTCTCTGCAATCTAGAAAGTCTGGGTACAAATGCTTCCACTGTTGAAGTTGAAAATGAAAAGGGCATACTGCCTCTTTAGCACATCCTTGTAACTACCACATTTTCAAACTAATCGCAAGAAACTTGAATCCAATTAAAGCAGAAATGAGTTAAACATATAAATACAGAGTCACTTTACCAGTTGCGTGTGTGTGCTCCATCTGGAGTTTCTCTTAATAGCACCAACCACTGTTGCAATCTCCCCTTGGACGATGTATATATTCTTGTCCACCATCGCGAATCTGAAAATAAAACAGGAGAACGTATTTAGGCCACGCACTGAGGATTAAAAAAAAACAGAAAGGTGTGTGTTTAATCAAGATTTAAACCGTTTTCATATAGCTTTCACTCTGAATGTGATACAGTGTCACTTGTACATCTACCATTTGTTCATCGTAAGTAATGTAAGTAACTGAACCACACCAGCTGAACGTCTATTTTAATATTTGAGGAAGGGTTATGTCAGATAATGAAAGATTTCTTGATTTGCCTCATGACGCTGGACTGAGGCAACGAACTGAGATTCCATGAGTCATAATACTTTAAAATAGCATGTTTAACATGAATCAGAAGGCATAAAGGTGCATCCAGAGATTAGAGACAAGTTTGCAATCTTACTAAAGCATTACATGATTATTGAGTTAAAGGTTCCTGAACTGCTGAGTCGCCCAACAATCCTGTAATAGTAATGATGCATTTGATTAGAGGTTATAACTCGTGGTCTCTCCTCAACTCTGAGTTTCTCAGAGTTCAGCAAGAGACATCAAATCAGCATCTCTGCTCATATTCAGAATTCAACAAAGAAGCACTTCTTACCTTAATGCTGTATATATGCATGTTTGCTTTAGACCAATCAACACACACATTCACTTATTAAATCTATAACATTGACTATATAGTTTGTTCTTTTATTTTGCTCTAATTTGAATGCAGCATAAACCACAATCAGCTCTGTTACAGGGGTATCAGGTCAGAATTGGCCAGATATTTGTGGGCATGTGTCATACGCCAGCTCAGATAAGTCAAACGTGATGCCAAAAATAAGCTCTCACTACACAATGACTGGCAGGAGACACAGCCAATGAAAGAACTGAGAAAGTGCGTGAGAGGGTAAGCAAACCAAACGGCAGTGAATGAGTCAAAAGAGGGTAGAATATTATACTGTATCCGAAAAATAAATTCAGGTGTGACATAGGGATGGGCGATATGGACTTAAATCTAGATCACAATATTTTCTGGTATTTATTGCAATAACGATATCAGTGATGATTTAAATATAGTACCATTCACACTGTTTTTAGCTACAAGTGACAGCTTCATGCAGTCTTGAGAGCCTCAGAAACACAAACATTGATCTAAAAGTAAAACTGATTTTCTATAACCAAACCAGTTCCACATTGTAGAGGTATCTCCTAATCAGCAGCATGTCCACCTTCCGCTGTACTTGTTTTCGTTCTACACGTGAGATGTGAATGGTTCGCACACAGAAATACTCCATCATAATTATAATCACAGGAAGACTCACTCTTAGTGTGGGGAGAATTTCTACTGGTATATTGCAAATGATTAACAAATCGCCCATCCCTAGTGTGACAAGGTTTTAGCTTTTTACCTTGCTGAAGAAGTGGGAAGCTAGTGAACATCAGTCAGCCAGTTTATCTTCATTGGGGAACATGCATCATTGCACAGTTGTTAAGATGTTTTGGCTCGAGTATTCATGATTGATAACTAGTGGCTAATGGGGCTTGTTCAATTGGTTTTTGCATTTCAGAGTTAAATTAGACAAGAGAAAGTTGTCTTTACTTCGATACTTCTGTTCGCTGTGGGTGTGTGTAATTTTTTTTTTACAAATCTGTGTCCATACTCTGATCTGTTTGAGGCTAGGTCAGGTAACAAGTGTGTCTATTTTTTCTGTATATTTAAATTTCATATTCACTCAGCATTTAAGGCTTTTGTGTGCCTATCAGGCGCGTTTTATCCACATCTTTGCCTTTTTATTTTCTGCTCTGTTTTAGATTGCAAGCTAACATTAGCCAGCTAGTGGCTAAAGGTGCATGCTTTGTGTTTCACTGTCCTTTATGAAGTTCAAACTCTGTTGAGTCAAGCATGTTCACAGAAGGCCTCAATTCTCAAACCACTTCTGTAAATCTGAGGGGATAATGATAACAGTAGATAATTATATTCAAAACGACAAACACACTAGTGAGGCCATTGCTATTCCGGCATCCTACTTAGTCATGTAGAATGGAGTTTGAGGCACAGCCTTGAGTTCTTATTAAAAATGTACTGCTTGGCACTTGCTACCATAAGATTAACGTGAATGCTGGAGAAGGAGACAATACAATAAAAGCCCAATGAAAACATTCTGCATTATGTGAATATATAAAGAAAGGTAGCTGTGGGGGATGCCAACGCTCCTGTTTTTTGATTTTAACATCCGATACAATACGACAAGTTCACAAGTCACAATAATTACAGAACTTTTCCATTGGAGAGCACACTACTACGGGTCCAATGTCCCACATTATATTAATGAATGAGTCTTTATTGGTCACATATACAGTAGAGCCCAGTGAAATTGTTTTCTTCGCATACTCCAGCCTTCAGGAAGCTGGGGTCAGCGCAGGGTTAGCCTTGATACGGTGCCCCTGAAGCAGAGAGGGTTACGAGCTTTGCTCAAGGGCCCAACAGTGGCAGCTTGGCAGTGCTTCCATTAACAAGCGAGCCATACTGAACCCATGTAACTGTACATTAGGCCTCGTGTTGCCTTTGGTGTGGCCGGTAATCAATTTGAAAATTCATTAGAAGCATTTTATTTATTGATTAGGGCACAGGTTCCCAAATCTTGTCCTGACATTTTTGAATTATCCCTGCTATAACACACTCACAACAACTCGGTAACAGATGCTGTTAAACAGACGATTAGTCGTGTCAGATGTCAAGAGAGAAGGACAGGGAAAGGATGTATGGGATTCCAGTGCTGTGTCCCAAATGATGTACTATACACTATGACCTTACACTATGCACCATCTAGTTAAGAATTTTAGAAGGTCAGTATTGTGTCAAATGGAACACTTGTGGCTTTTTTACTAAATGGGTAGGGATGCGCCGATCAATCGGCTGCCAATCGGTATCAGGCGATACCGCATCACATTCTATGACTCGATTGATAGTCACTAAATTTGACCGATCTCATGAACCAATCACAGTTTTTTGACGTAAAACGTGAGTACATGTAACACAACTTTAGCGCTGCAGTCATGTCGTCATCAGTATGGCATTATTACGAGGTCTCAAGAAACAATTCAAAAATTAGCCATTTGCCAAGTATTTTTAAAGGCCTATTAAAATGTTCATTGTAAAATGAATCTGTTGTGCTTATTTATTTGATTCTCAATTAAAACAACAATCTACAACACTACTGTAAATAATCTAGCCAAGACAACATTTGTGGTATTACTTTATCTGCAAAAAAAAAAAAAGTTAACAGTGACGGTCAACAGAAATCTTCGGGATCGGCCGATCATGATGACAAGAAATTGGTATCGGCTGCTAAAATCCTGACAGCATCCCTATTAAATGGCAGTGTAAGCCAGTAAATGGCAAATGACCTTCAACACACATAATACAATGCTGCTAACTTTCGAAAAAAATGTACTACTTCATTTTACTGTTTATTCAATTCAATTCAATTTTATTTGTATAGCGCTTTTTACAATAGACATTGTCTCAAAGCAGCTTTACAGGAATATGTCAATGTTATGTAGCAGAAGCCCCTACCCTGTTCTGCAACATAAACATAGCTGCGACCGTTGAGTGCATGAAGCATCTTCGTTTGATTTAGTTTTTTCCCGGTTGAATAAGTGCTTCATCCGGGCACTTGAAGTGCACTTCTCCTTGTTGGAAATTTCAGCGTGAACACTCTACTCACACTTTTTGTACTACAAAATGGCGTAGAATAGTGCATGCAATTTGGGACGCACCTCAGGACTAGAGTTAAGACCCTGTAATTTAGATGACTACGCAACAACTGTTCCCAATACGAATAATCAACACACAAAAAGAACCTTGGTACACAGAGTCCTGGATTGTAATGCTGTATCAGTGTATCAAGAAGAAAAGATCTATAAAGGAGTCATCAGAGTACAAACTCCAGACCTACAGGTAAAATAAATGGAGAGGGAAAGTTTATAGGAAGCTTCCATATAATCTATTCTAGCAACTTGGAATAAACTCGAAATGAAAACACCATCAATCAGTACGTTTACATGGACAACAATAATCTGATATTAACCTGATTAAGTCAATACTCTGATTAAGAAACTACTATGTAAACAGCTATTTTTTATTAACTTAATCCGACTAAAGTCATACTCAAAGTAAACACAAATCAAATTAAGACATGTGGAGTATTCCTGTTTTAGTCACATTATTGAAGTGCATTACAGAAATGTAAACACCGGGATTTTTCACCACATTTTGGTGACAGGACACAACAAACAAGAGAGCATGGCTGCATCCAAAACCACGTACTTACCTAAT
>JAFFST010050185.1:47203-61021 GCA_022414735.1 Noturus placidus | reverse complement strand
TATATATATATATATATATATATATATATATATATATATATATATATATATATATATACACACATACTTCGGACATCGAATAAAAATAACATTCGCTCATTTACATAATAGGCCTAATTCTAATGATGATTATTATTACCAGGTTATTTGATGCAGTGGATTCATGGCGCATATTGCGTTGGGGAATAGTTTATTGATGTCCTTTCATATTCTTTCAAACAAAATTGCATTGCATGCATTTTGTTGTATTTACTGTAAAGTCCTGACAGTCATTGAAAGTGTGTGTGTTTTGTGTTGTTTCGCAGAGCCTGTGGGTCGGGGGGATGGAGTTTAATCTGCTGGCGGACGCCGAGGCCCGCAGCCCCGCACTGTCTCTGTCCGACTCCGGCACACCGCTACACGACGCGGCGTGTAAAGGCCAGGACAACAGCGGTCAGTCTACTCAAGCTACACTATCCAAACCAACACTGGATCTAAAGGCAAATGCATTAATCCAGGATGTTTACTGGCTGTGCGAGCAAAACATATACTAAAGTACCGCAATCAATAACAAATTAATGAAGAATATTTCACAAACACACACGCGCACGCACACACACACACACACACACACACACACACACACACACACACACACACTGTTAATTCAGGATTCTTTATACTCTACATTCCCAATTTTCCAATAAAGCCACAGAAATAGCTAAATAAATCAGGTGATGTTACTGCAGGACAGGTGTAAATATCCTAAAGTTTCGGATGGTTTTTACTAAATGAATCCCACAATCTATAGGATCTTGTTTAAGTCAGCCTCAGCTGTTGTTGTTTTTTTCTCTCTAGGAGGCTCAGAGAAGAACAAGGATATATATTGTACATTTATGCAAATGAACTTTCTGCACTTTTATTTACTGACGATCAGATTATGTTTATTACAACAGATTACCTTTCTAAACCATGTGCAGAAAATATAATCGGAACCCTCTGATCAGACTTAAAATATAATTTAATATATACAGCCTACTCATTTTGACTAGCAGTTTTAAGTCGAGAAGGGATTTGTATACCATGCGGTAATGTTCTGAGGTTGGGTCGAAATGGTGCAAATCCCTAAAGTAGCCATTTTCCACATCATCTGTGAAATTTCATGGTCTATATCTGAAAGCCCGTGACTGCATGATACCAAAACAAAATGCAGTATTTTAGTACAGAGAGCTTAATTTAATTTGTATTATAGATCTCTGAATTTTACCCCCAAAAAAAGCTATTAAAAAATTGTTGCTTATAACTTTGCATCAACACATATGATTTAACGACTAAACAGCATATTATATGTGGACACATTTTTCCGTTATTAAAAAAAAAAAAAACAATATTGTAATTTAACTCATCTCATCTTGTTGTTCTTTATTTTTATTTATTTATTATTTATTTATTTATTTTTTTACCAGAGATAACCATATTTGTGGTATTATTTGTAACAATATGTGTGGCAAGTTCAAAAGATATTACACCATGAATAAATAATCACTGTAAATACATCTGAAAATATTTTGATTATCCCCTCTGCTCATTCTCTCAAGACATTTCCATTAACTTGCTTTAAAACAGGTCATACATACAGTATATTTGCATCCCACAGTGCACATACAAAGCCACTTAGGATGTTTTTGAGGGTTGTGTTTCTTGTTTTGTCATTATATAGGTCAACTGAACATTTCAAACCTGCCCTTATGAGACTTATATTCACTTATGCTGTAATCTGAAGGACAGCCAAGTGGCTGCAGATAAATGTATATTTAATTGGAACCAAATGTGACAAGGGATGAGGAAGACACATAAATCAATTTATAACAAGGCCTCAGGCCCCAGAGCAAGCCAACAGTCTTCCAATGAAGTTCTCGGTGGTTTTTTCCTCCCGACAAAGTGAAATCAGTGTGGAAGAACATGTCATAATCTTAGCAGTGTACAGTAAGAGCTGACTGTTATCAGAAGTCAAGATTTGAATGTGTGTGTGTGTGTGTGTGTGTGTGTGTGTGAGAGAGAGAGACTTTACATATGTTAAGTAAAACAATTATTAAAATTGCTGCAACAATTTTTTCCCTAGTTAAAATATAAAATGTTTTTCTATTTACAGTAATGTACATTAATGGGCTGAAATTTTTTTACTGATATATGGAGAATTGTGATGTGTTGGAAAGCTGGCTGGTTTAGAAATGCTCCTGCAGTTAAGCCCATGCCAAACAGCTCCAAACCTGCCCTGTCACTAATGCCTGATCCAGGGATTATGTGGCCAACTAATTTAGCTCCTTCTGTGAGGTCTTCAATTTGCAGAACTGCTCTGGTGAGGGAGGATTTTCCCCAGCCATAACAAATGTTGTTTGGTCTTACTGTTTACTTTGTTTTGTGGCACTCTTTATTTCTTGGTGTTCATGAAAAGGCAATTTTCCCATGCTTATTTTGTTTCTTGAAAAAAAAATAATTTGTCTGGGAGCATTTATAAAAAATTATTTGTTATATGCAAATGGTGCACAAGTAATCTGAATTTCAATTAAATATTCTTTTTTTTTTTTTTTTTACTGCAGACACAGAGAAGTCCCATCAGAATCAGACAGATGAATCAAACCCTGAGGATGGGTCTTTGAAGAAGAAGCAGCGCAGGCAGAGGACACATTTTACTAGCCAGCAACTACAAGAACTGGAGGCCACGTTCCAGAGAAACCGTTACCCAGACATGAGCACGCGAGAGGAAATCGCCGTATGGACAAATCTCACAGAAGCACGAGTGAGGGTATGTGTCTAGTAGACACTTTGAGCTGCAGAAACTGAGCATCACGCAACAACACTTACAGCTGTCATTTGGAAGTCATTTTAAAGAGATAATTTTTTTGTTCTTTATGATCAGAAATGTAGTGAAAATAAATCTACTACATATATCAGCAACTACTTTATCACTGTGAGAAGATTTGGAGGATTTTACTCAAAATGCTTACTCTCAATTTGTCTTATAGAGACACTGATATGGTAACACTATTGTTTCACAATTTAGAATTTGTTAATCATCACTTTATAAATTTTGCAACAATTATATTTTAGGTCATATACATTTACACATAATTATAAAATGATAAAATACTGAAGTGATCAAATAACAGTTCAGACTCCGTTTCAGCTTATCAGAAACCACTTTAGTATAACACAAAATCTGATCTAATACAAATACCATATAACATACGGCAGACAGGTTTATTAGACACGTATTACTCATATGCAAATTCAGTGCTATTCCTCTCAAATCTCAGCCAGCACATTTAGTTATCACAGCGTAGTAGAGAATAAAGCAGGTGGGCTGCTAGCCTGATGGATGACAGCACATTCACTGGCTTCATGCCTGCCCGACATCTAAAGGATCAAATTCATGCTGGACAGAGGAAAGGTCACATAGCTGCAGTCTTGGCTATTTTGAAAGAACAACAGGGCTGGCGCTGTCCCTGTCCTAATGTCTATCAGTGGCCTCCTGAACCCTGTATGTATCCCACTAATCCTAGCAGAACATTCGCTCCTGCAACATATTCTGAATGCTTCTTCTGTCATGTTGATTTATGCAATTGATTGACTATGTGTTCCTAATACACTCTCCAAGCCTAAATCATGACCCTGACCTGAATCCAAGCTGACCTAGGCAACATTTAAAGGCACGCTGGACAAAGATGGATTTTTTTTCAGGAAAATTCTTTGTCATGTTACTATTACTGTTCACTGGCTATTTTATGGAAGGCTTCATCATCATATATTAAAAATAGCTGCATTGTACTGTATAAAGTTTTTTTTCCCCCCAATCTTGCAGGTTTTTATGCTATGTTTTAGGCTCCTGGGAATAAGAATGCAAATATAGTGTTAATTCAGTGAATCATGAAACAGCTGAGAACCTAAATTAAGACCAGAGAAACCCTGGCAATACAGATAGCATTCGGTTACAGTTAGATATTCAGTTATTTCTGTGAAGCCTTAAACACCATTGAAATCATTGCAAACATGTTTCAAAGAGTGGGGGATTCCACATCTCTTAAAATAAACTAGTGGCATAATTCCACTGTGTGGTATATTACACTATTTGCTGTCCAAATGAGCTTCTCATTACTATAGCAAGACTTAATGTCACTCAGACAAGTATTAAAGCGTGACAGATTTCAATCATAGGCAATAGTTAACTTTTCTACTTGCTCCTTTTAGTATCTGAAAGATCAAAGATCAACCTGTAATGTCATCAAGAGGCCATCTATTAGTGAGAATTAGATGGATTTCCAAATATTCACTGTTTTATTATGAATAACATATGGGGCTTTACCCATTAAATTTCCTCTGCAATTCAGCTCAATGTATGCTTAAGAAAACAGATTTTGAGGAGCTAGATTCAATATTATCCTTTAAAATTAGCAATTAAAATGTTAATCCACCTACAACCTCTAAAAATAGGACTTTAAATTTGACTAATGTGCAGAGAGATCTCTCCCGACATTTCTGCCAGACGTAGCTCATAGTAGGGGGATAATTTCGTTTAATTAATCAGGCCTAATGTAATGCCTACAGAACTTGTCTTTCATTTACTTTTGTAATTTTCTCATGAAATATTAAAAAAGAAAATATTTTATCTTTGATATACTTGCCAAATCTTCAATTTTACTGTGGAATTGGGTTATTTCTGCCTTCCTGTTGCAAGTTAGTTTTTGTGTCCATGGTATAGGAGTTGGACATTTTACATACATTAATTATATTAATGTAGTTAAAAGTGAAATAAACAATATGGGGGTGTTTTAATGTAATGCATAAATAAATGGGCTGTTATACTTGAATGTGTGTGTATGATTATAATGCAGTGAAATGAAAATTGTAATTGTATATCACTATACATTGATAAATTGCAAACACGGTCACATGAAAGTAAAACAGGAGGCTGCTTTTTAGTGTGTGTTTTGTTGTGTGAGAATTGGTTTAGTCACTTTGGTGTTCTTTATTTATGACATATGTGACAATGTAAGATCATTTTAGGACCTTGATTAAAAAACAGGGTGTAATACTGTTTCATTGAAAAAAAGAAATAAAAGTAACATATTGTTACATATAAGGTAATGCATTATATTAGTCAGTGGTAATAATGATTATAATACAGGATCAGGGCTGGTTTTTGGTTTTGTTACATATATCTTGCAAGAAAAAAATACATTGTATGTACATAAAAAATCAAATGACTGATTGTGTATAACTGATATTGTGAAACTAAAAACATACTGTATGTAGCATGTAGTTTTGACTTTTCTTTCCTTTCTTTGTCTCTTGATCCAGGTATGGTTTAAAAACCGTCGTGCCAAGTGGAGAAAGAGAGAAAGGAACCAGCAGGCTGAGCTGTGTAAGAATGGCTTTGGTGCTCAGTTTAACGGACTCATGCAGCCATATGATGATATGTACTCTGGCTATTCGTACAACAACTGGGCCACCAAGAGCTTGGCTAGCAGCCCCCTGTCAGCCAAAAGCTTCCCTTTCTTTAACTCTATGAATGTTAGTCCCCTGTCATCACAGCCCATGTTCTCCCCACCTAACTCCATCCCCTCCATGAACATGGCCTCCTCCATGGTGCCCTCAGCAGTGACAGGGGTGCCGGGATCAGGCCTGAATAACCTGGGCAACTTGAACAATCTGAACAGCCCTACGCTCAACACAGTGGCAGTGTCAGCGGCCACCTGCCCCTATGCCACTTCGGCCAGCCCCTACATGTACAGAGACACTTGTAACTCCAGCCTGGCTAGTCTCCGGCTGAAAGCCAAACAACACACCAACTTTGCATACCCGGCTGTGCAAAACCCTGTATCTAACTTAAGCCCATGCCAGTATGCAGTTGATCGGCCTGTATGAATCTCTTCTGCTCATGTGAGAAAATCCCCATCCTATCCTTAAACCAACTACTGATCTAATCTGCCATTTCATTCTAAGGCATCAACCAGCAATATGGACTGGCTGCAAACATGCAACTTTTGAAAATGACTGAAACCATAGGAATAAGATTCATGAGATAATAAAAGAGAAATTAACTCAAAATGGACCATGACTCAAAAGGACTTGATCATGACACTTGGCTTTTGAACTGACCAAGTGGATTTCTAAACTATTCTCTCCAGCATGACTAGAGTGAATTACGAAGACGAGGATGGAATGCTTTTTACTGCATCGGTAGCAAAGCCTTGCAAGGAAAAGTGTCAAAAATACATTCGCTACAAGGTCACAATGAGGCACATGTGTCTGCAATACAGGCAAAAGGATGTACATAATGGCTTTCTGTTTTGTATGTGACAAAATATCTATGAAATGTAGTATTTTAAAGAATGATTTAAGCATGTTCCTCAAAAGCAGAACCTGGATAAATGTGGATTTTAAAGGAATTTTAATCTTTGTTGTGAATTCTATTCACCTAGGGTAAGAGGTCATGTCAAAGGTTGCTGTCAGACGAAGAATTAGCATTGAGTAGTTTGAGAGAAAGACAAATAAGTTCAAGAGTAAAAATAAGTTCCAGCTCTGCTGAAACATAGAACATTCAAGGTTAAAAAAAAAGTAACTAAAAAGCCATTGAATATAGTTTTGTGTGGTGTTCTAAAAAGGGAGTCTATGACTGTAAAATAATGTATGTAAGAGTGCAGTTGTTGAAAAAAAACTTTTTTGGTGTAGCCTGATTTGTTTCATTAAAATGAAAATAAAGAATTATTTGTTTTAATGAGTAACACTCTGAACAAATATAGAGTTCTGTGAACCTATTAACCCTCTAAATGATTATTGTCACATCAGGACAAAATCTGAGAGAGTGTTCTCTCCTTGTACTTGTCAGTCGATAGCAATGTTCCTTAAGTTCCATTACAACATCATACAGAGGGAACAAGAACGATCTAGAGTGGGAGATGGAAAGATATAGATGTTCCTGGTGACTCGTCACTGATCTGTTTGACCTACACGCTTGTAGAGTCCTCCCCTAGGTGCAAGCGGCACTTTATCGTGAATACCCTGTAATGAGAGGGTGGAGGGGATTCTTGGTGCTGCGCCTTGTCTCTTAGAGGGAACGTAGCCAACATTACGTAAGCACATAAAAGGCATCACTCTAGAGTGCCACAGTGCCCAATCGTGCAGTCACAGCCTAAACTAAACCTGAGAACTTTCAGCTGTCCACAAAAACAGTCTACCATTTCAAACCTTTCAATTCAGTTTCTCCACTTGTTTACAGAGAAACGTTATACATTTACATTATAACGTTATACTTATACAGAGTATACATTTTGGTGGGGAAATTTTTAGCTATATTATTTTATTGAACTGGAATATTGTTACTCATCAAAAAGATCTGTAATTATGCTCTGTGCATATACTTACTACAACTACAACAACTACTCCATACAAAGTACTACATTACATTTAAAACAAAAATACACACCACACAACAATATTAGCACAATATTAGCTCATCTTTAAACTTTTCTGCATATTGATTCATACTAAAGTCACCATTTTCACAAAATAAAAAGACAGAAGACAGGGTCAGAAGACAATGGAGCGCAATGTAATTAACAGTGAATACAGTGTGCAGTTGATAACACACTGACTGGTGGAAATAAAATTACGAAATTAAACTCTTTGTAGTACCAAGAAGTCAAACTGATTTGTAGAAAATAAATAGTTGCAGTGGTTACAGATAGTGTCTGCATGCGTGTGCGTACGTATGATTATATATATATATATATATATATATATATATATATACACACACACACAAACATATACATATATACACACAAACATTTTATATATATATATTTATTATAAATTTATTATAAATATATATATATATATATATATATTTTTTTTTTTTAAAGCTTGCGTTATTATAATTAAAGTAAATTGGCCTTGGGTTAGTTTTAATGGTATCCCTCCTAATATGCTTTTTCAGACAAACAAGCTAACCAAATAAAGATAACCATGTGAAACAAGGATAGAGAATAAACAATAAACATTAGTGGAGGGCCTGATTGGATATAATGTTGTATAATTATATATGTTCTTTTGCAATATTTTTTTAATAAAATAATTGGAATAATTCCTAAGATAACTTATAAATTATATACTATCTCTATACAATATGAGTCTGTTAATTACCAAACTTAACTTACCAAGTTAAACTTATTTGTAGAAAATAAATAGTTGCAGTGGCTACAGATAGTGTGTGCATGCATGCAAGCGTGTGTGTGTGTGTGTGTGTGTGATCTGTATTCTCAGACAAGGCTTGGTCACACTGATGATCCTCTGTCAGCACTCTGAATCAATATCTCAGTGAAGTGTAAATATCCTCTCATATTCGTTGTTTACTTCACACAGCAGACTGTGAACTAGAAAGAAAACACATTTACAGTAGTTATGACCCCTGGCCCAAAAAAAACCTAAGAAGAGTAACGATCACCTCAGAAATTTGAGTCACCTATACAGCTATTTTTATTTTCAAATTGAGCCAATAAGTAGTATTTATTCGCGAAGTTAAGTTTGGTAATTAACAGACTCATATTGTATAGAGATGGTATATAATTTAAAAGTTATCTTAGGAATTATTCTAATTATTTTATAAACAATATTGCAAAAGAACATATATAATTATACCACATTATATCCAATCAGGCCCTCCACTAATGTTTATTGTTTATCCTCTATCCTTGTTTCACATGGTTATCTTTATTTGGTTAGCTTGTTTGTCTGAAAGAAGCAGATTAAGAAGGATACCATTAAAACTAACCCAAGGCCAATTTACTTTAATTATAATAACACAAGCTTTTTTTATTTATTTATTTTAAAATATATTGTTCTTTTACTGCCCATTAAGAGACAAAAAGTAGACAAACTATAACATTAAATAAGGCTAAATCCTGTTTTAAATAATAGTTTTTCTAAAATATATATATATATATATATATACACACAATCATATAATATATGTTTAGTAAGCAATATTATCCAGGAATAATATAGAAATTATTCTTCAGTATACACAAAGTGTAGTGTTCAAGCAATAACACAGAAACTACCATTTTCTGTGATTACAAACTTGACATTTCTAACTTTAGCTGTTAGTAATAATTTATATCTGACATATAACTAGCTCCAAAAGACTACAAGAAGAGAATATTATGAAACTTGTCAGATGAAGGCTTGCAATCATGGAATAATGAAAGCCTTTTATAAAAAAAAAAAAAAAAACCTCATAATCAAAAGTCATATCTTACATAACACACTCAAAAAGATATGGGTGCTTCATATGAAGAGCTAGTTCCCTAATTCACTAATTGCATACATAGTTGAAGGTCTCAGCCCAATTACATTTTTTTAATCAATGCTACAGTGAAATCATGTCATGGGCCAGGCACTAAGACCAAATTAATATGAAAATTTAGATAAAAGTTATTAAAGCCTGAACAGAGTGTCTTAATCATGATAATTAGTACTGAAAATAAAAAGAAACACTCTGGAGAAATGTAATTTCTTTTTATACTAAATTCTAAATGAGGATTAAAGAAATGAAAGTCTGTCAGGATGGTTCTCCAGAATTATTAACAAGACAAATTGATCAGAGACTTCACATTCGGTTCCATCTGTCTTTGATCAGTCACGCTCGTGCAAACAGTTCATATAACATCTATTATACTCAAACATTGCTCTATGTTTCCATCGATTTTTGATCAGTTTGTCTTGTTAATAATTCTAGAGAGACACTTTGGCTGACTTTATTTATATATAAACCTCATTTAGAACATTAAATTTCTGGCACAGTGTTTTACTATTTTTATTTTTAACAATAAGTAACATAATTAAGACACCATACCTCACAATGAATATAATTCAAACTTCATGTCTGGATTGTGCACATAGTCTATAATTATTCCAATATAAATCTGTTTGGCTAGTCATCTTTAAGTTAGCTCATTCTCCTCTCGTGGCCTTGGTGAGATCTCCTGAGACCACCTTCTGATTGTAATGCACTGGCAGGATTAAAATTCCAGACGCTAAATCCCGAGACCGTTTGAGCCAACACCCTGCTCTATACTTTTATTTTATATTATTATGGACTACACTGCTGAATAAATAACCAAAGGCAGGCCTACAGTAGCATTCATAATTTACAGTATAAATATTATACAAATATATAAAACATACTTGTGTTTACCTTGCTTGTTAATGTTTAACACTTATAGACTATAGCTCAAATTAAAGATGCAAGATAAATAAAAGATTGATATAAAGTCCCTTGGTTAAATAAGACACATAGGTTCAATGTTACAGCACATACCATAAACATAAATAAGAGTAAATAAATCAGTCAAGAGAGTGCAAAACAGACAAACCATATTAAATATTATCAATTATACTGCTTTCTGTGTATTTAAACCTCTTGATGGTGTACATCATTCCATTCACAGTTTCATAACTAGTGATACTCATCACTGTGTTTTATATAGAAAGGTGAGGTGGCTTTTTCCCCCAGTGTAAGAAGAGATGTTCATGGGTACCTGTTTATTTATAAAGCCATTCTGCATAAATTGCCTCCATACAGTATATCACCTCAGTGTTACAGTGAAAGGTCAGTAATGCCTATAATACCCCATGCAAGACCTAATGCTCAGTGTAGCTTGATGAAGTTTATCCTGACCTGGGGAGAGGTCTGTTGTCAACATTGGAGCCTGAGGACCCCCAGAGCCTGTGAAGCATAATCAGGGATTTTTTTTTTTTCATCTTAGTTACAGAGGTGGAAATCACAACTCACTATTATCATAAAATATTATTATTATTATTATTATTATTATTATTATTAGAAGATATATAATATGTGATAATATATAGCTATTATATTTATTATTGAGTTTTTATAGTTACAAGCCTGTTTGACTGGTTCCTTGAATTGAATAACTCAAAAACAAGTAGGCCTATAAATAATATTCATTTGTAAAACATCCAACTGAACACTGTAATTCTATATTTGCATAAAATCTATTCACACACATCAACTGTACACCTGTACATGACAGATCAGGGTTATTCAAATCTGTCCCTCAAGGTCCTAGGCTCATCATAAGTAGTGATATTGTGGTTTCTGTAATTAGAGATGGAATGACCCATACATCTGTGGAGAGGGGGTCTGTGGAATATATATTTTTCTGTTAAAGGGGTACCTGGGTACAAGTTTAATATATAATTACAAACTTACAGTAGTGTGTATATACCTCATTCTAAATGACAGAACTCCACGTGTTTCCATAGATTTAAATCTGTGCAGGCATTTCCACATTCATGCTATTTTCAACCAGGATTAGCCTGAACATTAAATGTCCCCACCGACCCGGCTCAGTATTCCATGGCAGTGTATGTAAAATGCAACTAAATAGAAGTTTATTTATATTTATTTCCATGTTTTAATCATATTAATGATTAACTCCATGTTATGAGAGACAGCCTCATAAGAAATGACTACCCGGCTCAAAGCGCCTGTGTGCGCTGATCTAAAACTATTTGCTGCCATCTGCTGGTGATAAAGTGTCTGTCTATATAGGTTTTTCTCTTGTAGCTAGCTGGCTATCTAATTTTGTTCAGCTCCAATTCTTACATCTGTCAAATGTTTAAATGATTTTAATAAATGTCACCCTGAATTTCATGCAGTTGTTTGTTTATTTTGTGAGCATTTTAGTAGAATTTTAGCAAGCAAACAAATAGCATTTAGGATAATTGTAGGGGAAACGTATAAACAACACATCTGTCTTATTTTTGTGTTATTATTTAACCCATATTTGTGTATAAATATTTAACACATAGCATGTGTTAAATGCACGAACACACTGTGTTAAAAGCAATACAAAATGTGTTGTCCTTAACTAGACACACAGGTGTGTTAAAAATGAACACATGATTGAGTGAAGGGTCATATCAATATATTTATCCACAAACCCATTACTGTACAATAGAAAGAGCAAAAATGTGCAATAACAATCTAGTTTACGTGACATTAAATGCACCACTATCTTCGTTCACGTTGGCTTACTTGTTTGTAATGCTCACTGGATTGTAAGTTGGTTACACGTGGGTCTCCTTTGATCAAAATCTGACGTTTTCACCTTAAATAGGACTTATTTGAGTCATTTACTTCAAAGTCTATAGGTAAACACCACTTTATCAGCTCTAGCAATACATTTCTGAACATCTTCTTGCGTATAAATAAAGGAGATACCATGGTGACATTTGTTTATAATGTGATATATTAAATGTGAAATATTATATTTGGTATTTTCAAAGGGTAAAATTAAGCCTGAAAATATTAACCCATTTATCAAATAAAATTAACTCTCTTATTAAAAATAAAACCATCCATTAGATTAAAAAAACCAACCCATTTACAACCCAACTTGATGGGTTAGTTTAACACAAAATGTGTTCTGTCCTATATTTACCCAGCTGTTGGGTTGAGAATATTAAAGAATGTTTTTAACCCAGTGAGGTTTTTTAAAGAGTGTATCTAGAGGACAAGCCTCTTTTATGGCATGTCAGTTTCCGAACAGCTCGAGGACAATCAAACATGCCTGTGGTAAATCATTAGCCCATCAGGTGATTAATGCTTAAGTGATGTGGGAACATAACACATGGTCCCATAAGCAAAAGAAAAGGCAATACCCTTTCTGATATCATTGGGCATCAACATTAGTAAAAACATTACATTTTTACTTGATCTTTATATAGATCTTTATTATTATTTTATTATTATTATTATTATTATTATTATTATTATTATTATTATTATTATTATTATCCTATTATTTTAATATAATAAAAAACAAACAACATTTGCCGATTATTATAAGCCATAATATTTACACCATAAAGTATTTAAAGAATCCCTAACTATTATGTATATTATCTCCATGTGAATGATCTTAAACTATTTTTAAATGACCCTTAGTGGACAGAACAAGCAATTGCTTGCCTACCTCTACATTTGTAACCAAATGTGATTATGGTAAAGCACACATTAGTGACACTTTATCAAAGAATTGTGAGTTTACAAAAAAAAAAATTCAAAATTTATGAATAAAAAATAATTTTATTTCAATAGCATTAAATCAGCCTCATAACCTGAGATAAAGGTTAGTCATTGCATTAAATCATGATCTTGATTGTTGTCTCTTCGCTCGCCTGTTAATCCTTCCATTAATTAATTCTTTGGCTAAATTTTCCATTTTTTCATTAGGGTACTCAATTGAGTTTTCTTTACAGAGGGTGTAAGCACTCTTCTCTGTTTGGATGATGGTGTGACGGTGCAGGAGCATTTCATTTCACTATTGCACTTTGCTCAAAGTCTAAAATTCACAACTTGAGTAAACCACAATAAACTAGCTAGCTTTTACAACCCTATTATTACCCAACATTATCTTTGCAGGCAGACAGCCTAGGAAATTTTTGAGAAATATATAGGTCATGGTATTGATTTAGGGGCAGATGCAAATGCAGAATACAAACTTTAATAAGGTGCAAATAAAACACAAATAAAGACTCACATGAAACCAGGACTAAAATACAGATGGACATACCAAACAACGCAAGACAACCCATGCATTGCAGAACGTGAAATTTATATACAAGTGCTAATAAGCCAAATGTGAGTAAATGTGAATAAGGTGAAACAGACATGTGACTGGGTGCAGTTGCTGATGGGAATAGTAGTATTAGTCTTTCTCTGCTATTTACATGACAGACCCCCCCCCC
>JAFFST010050185.1:2622-47062 GCA_022414735.1 Noturus placidus | reverse complement strand
TCCCCCCCCCCCCCCCCCATGCGTGTCTTCTGAAGCATGTAATCAGTTCGTGAGGGGGTCCGGGACCCCCAGACCAGATGTCCCTGAGCATTTTCAGTTCCACTGTCTTTCATCCCTTGCGGGGCAGGACAGAGGACGCTTGACGTGTTCTCTAAGGTTCAGGTGTGGCCTGGTCACTTCCACACCACAGAGAGATGATGTGATATCCCTGGCCTGGCTTGAGCGCAGTGACGCTACTAAGCAGCCAGCAGGAGGAACAAAGCTCAAGGCACAGTCCAAGGGGGAGCAAAATTCTCCGCGAGGCCAGAGGGGTAGAAAAGTTTTCCACGAGGCCAGAGGGGGAAGCAAAGTTCTCCATGAGGCCAGAGGGGGTAGTGAGAGAGAGGGGATGCTCTTCGCAAAGCATTAGAAGGAGCAATATCCTTTGAGGAGCAGGAAGAGGGAGCAACATAAGGTGCAAAGCAGGAAAAATGAGCGACGTCTTCAGTCGAGCAGCGAGGCAGAACAACGTTGTCAGTCAAGCAGGGAGGCTATTCTCCGTTGACTTGGTGGGCTGAAAGAGATCCACAGTGGGGGAGGAAGGGTGGAAGATGACTTCAGCCTGGTTGGAAGGCTCCTTCTTGATATAAGACCTGATGACGTGCATCACTTCAAGCCATTCTCAATTGGCTTTGATTAGGGAGAATTTCCCTTCCTTCTCCCAGCTTGGTTTTCCCTTTCATAAAAGGCCACTTGGACTCTGAAAAATTCTCCTGCATCCATTGTTTTTGGTTTTGTGTTCCGCCACAATATTTATTTAGAGTCAGATGCAAATGCAGAATACAATTGAAATGTTTTATTAAGGTGCAAACAGAACAAGATTTACATGAAACCAGGACTAGAATAACATGATACAGATGGACATACCAAACAATGCAAGACAACTTATGCAGTGCAGAACGTGACTATTTATACACAAGTGCTAAAGAGCCAAATGTGAATTAAGTGAAACAGACATGTGACTAGATGCAGTGGCTGATGGTAATCAGAGTCTTAGTCTTTCTCTGCTATTTACATGACAATATATGTATATATTTTCATAATGCAGGGAGTTCAACATTTAGACAGAAAACCAAAGTTTTGCCATACAAAACGAATGAATATTATTTCAAGAATCTTTCATACAGTCATTACCTCAAAACAGGACTTTGATCACCTTCAGAATCCATCTGGTGACCCTAAGTGAACCTAAGTGTAAAATCTTTTCTCTTGTGCATTCCCTAAATTGCTCTAAACATAATAAAGATCACAACGGAAAGCTCAGAGGAGGTGTTTATTTGTGCAGCAACTTGTGCCAGTTCTTCACCTGGACTTTTCCCACTTTCACATCTGATAACAGAGACACATAGGGTATATAGGGAGCTGGGGAATATATCTCAAGTTGCTGTCACCATTAAAGTATGTATTTGTATAGTTTAGATGCTTAACAGATAGGGATTTATTTGTATTCTGCTGAAGTATGTTTTGTTTTATGATTTCAGATGTGGATTTTTTGGATTGGAGGACTTTTATACTGCCTTGTTGGGGCAGTATATGGTAAGAACCAAACCAATTAACTTGACTTTTAGTAAAGAATTGTGACATTGTTGCTAAATAAAAAAACAGTATGTGCCTATAAATATTTTACAAAAGAGACACTAACTTTATGACCCATTTAAACTGGTATTCATCTTCTGCACACTGAAGCAACATCTTTAGTTTTCATTTGTATGAATTGACTGGCAGGTACGGAGGTATGCTTTGACAAGCTAGGCTGCTTTTCTGATGAGATGCCATGGAGTGGCACTACTGAAAGACCCATTGCACGCTTACCATGGAGTCCTGAGAAGAACAATGCCCGCTTTCTTCTTTTTACACGACAGAACAATGATTCCTATCAGGTAAGTCTAGACATCTGTGAAATACACATTGTGCCCTTTTGTACTCTGCTCAAAGTCGAAACAGGGCTTAAAATGTACAAAATCATATTCGGTGTATATCCCACAAATTTGTTGGGATGTCTAGACAGTGACAGTCCGTTCTGAGTTGAAGTGGGTGAGTTAAAGCAGGGAAAAAACAGTAGCATGTGCAGGATATTGGATAGTCGAGGACAAGGATTGGGAACCTATGGTGTAGAATATGAACTTGGCAATACATCATTACATCATTGATAAATATCCTTTATGTTTGAATGCTAAAGTGATTTTGCTTATATGAGACCAACAGGGTATGAAAAATTAGTTTCTTATTGTGACATAGCCTCCCTAAAGTATTATTTATGGAGTAGTATCAAAATGATATCTCTTTTGAGATAATATAAACATTTATTTAATTTTTTTATTTATTTTATTTTCTTCCAGGAAATCAGTACAAATGCAAATGTCATTGCAGGGTCTACATATCGACCAAGCAGAAAGACCCGTTTTATAACCCATGGATTTGTCGATAAAGGGGATGAAAATTGGCTCATTGACATGTGTAAGGTAAAACCAAAGCACCATCTAGTGTATTAAAGTTTAATGCTTATTATTTTTATCTCAATATATTCTTAAATGTACTTTAGCAATGCTTTGTTTCTTTTCTATGCTTTCATCATCTTTATATCTGTCTTTATATCTTTATATCTGTCTCTTAGCTTATGCTGAGCATCGAGGATATAAACTGTATCTGTATAGACTGGAAATCTGGATCAAGGACACTGTACACACAGGCAGCGAATAACATTCGAGTGATCGGAGCTCAGATAGCTTATATGATTTCCATCTTTAAGGTTAGTTGGACAGAAATAACTCATAGATGCCTTATGTACATCTGTGACTAAGAGTTTTTTGTTTTCAAAAACGTATAAAAAAATAATTATTCATTATATAACAACTTTATAATGCCCTAAGCCCTGTGCAGAATGTAACTGGTTCAGCTTCTAACTGAACACCTGCACTCACAGCCATTTAAAACAAGAATCATAAATGTCAGGAGCACGAACAATAAAAACATGTTTCACAGATATAAACTGAATTGTTCAGTTAGAAATGAAAGATTAAATTGATTGCCATTAAAACATGTTTTTACTGAATTCTAATTCTTTTGAGTGGCACATACTATTATTATTGTTATCGTTATCGTGATTATTATTATTATTATTATTATTATTATTATTATTAATAATAATAATAATAATAATACTGTTCTATTTGTTATTTTATAGTTTTATCAAATGTTTATCAAATGTTTGCCATACTTGTTGACTTTTTTTTCTCTAGGATTGTGTCCTGTGTCTTATTTAATTTGGTCAACCTCTGCTGATATATTATATATGTCCCATCTAAATATATTGACATGACTGCAGGACAGTTTCCAGCAGAATCCTGAAAATGTGCATATTATTGCGCACAGCCTGGGTGCACACATGGCTGCAGAGGCTGGTCGAAGGACACCAGGGCTGGGAAGAATTACAGGTATCACCATTGGGCTGCACTAATACATAAATATTTAAGAGAAATTATAAGAAATTACTTATTTGTGAACAGTGTGTATCATATATACACATGTTGTAAATGCAGCCAGGAATAACTGAAGGGACAAGAAAGTTGTGTAATGTGTCTTTCCAGAAATCTTTTCAAATACTTTTGTTTCATTTTAAGGTTTGGACCCGGCTGAACCTTATTTCCAGGGCTGTCCTACTCTGGTAAGACTGGACCCCAGCGATGCCCTGTTTGTTGACGTCATTCACTCAGATGCGCTTCCTGTGATCCCTTACCTTGGTGAGATTTTGGACAGGATTCTGTTTACTTACTGCTTGTAACAGATTTGTTGACAAGTCTGGTGTTTAAGTGCTTTAGCTCACAGTAAGAAAAAGTGACCAAATTAATATAAAGTATAAACAGTGCATCCGGAAAGTATTCACAGTGCTTCACTTTTTCCACATTTTGTTATGTTACAGCCTTATTCCAAATTGGATTAAATTCCTTATTTTCCTCAAAATTCTACATACAATACCCCTTAATGACAACATGAAAGAAGTTTGTTTGAAATCTTTGCAAATTAATTAAAACTAAAAAACAAAAAAGCACATGTACATAAGTATTCACAGCCTTTGCCATGACATTCAAAATTGAGCTCAGGTGCATCCTGTTTCCATCCTGATCATCCTTGACATGTTTCTACAACTTGATTTGAGTCAACCTGTGGTAAATTCAGTTGACTGGACATGATTTGGAAAGGCACACACCTGTCTATATAAGGTCCCACAGTTAAGGAACTGTCTGGAGACCTCCGAGACAAAATTGTATCGAGGCACAGATCTGGGGAAGGGTACAGAAACATTTCTGCAGCATTGAAGGTCCCAATGAGCACAGTGGCCTCCATCATCCATAAATGGAAGAAGTCTGGAACCAGCAGGACTCTTCCTAGAGCTGGCCGCCCAGACAAACTGAGCAATTGGGGGAGAAGGGCCTTAGTCAGGGAGGTGACCAAAAACCCGATGGTCACTCTGACAGAGCTCCAGCGTGTCTCTGTGAAGAGAGGAGAACCTTCCAGAAGAACAACCATCTCTGCAGCACTCAGGCCTGTGTGGTTGAGTGGCCAGACGGAAGCCATTCCTCAGTACAAGGCACATGACAGCCCGCCTGGAGCACTCTGGACCTCAGACTGGGGCGAAGGTTCATCTTCCAACAGGACAATGACCCTAAGCACACAGCCAATATAACAAAGGAGTGGCTACAGGACAACTCTGTGAATGTCCTTGATTGGCCCAGCCAGAGCCCAGACTTGAACCTGATTGAACATCTATGGAGAGATCTGAAAATGGCTGTGCACCGACGCTTCCCATCCAACCTGATGGAGCTTCAGAGGTCCTGCAAAGAAGAATGGGAGAAGTTGCCCAAAGTAGGTGTGCCAAGCTTATATCATCAAACGTCAAAGGTGCTTCAACAAAGTACTGAGCAAAGGCTGTGAATACTTATGTACATGTGCTTTTTTTGTTTTTTATTTTTAATAAATTTGCAAAGATTTCAAACAAATTTCCTTCATGTTGTCATTATGGGGTATTGTTTATAGAATTTGAGGAAAATAATTAATTTAATCCATTTTGGAATAAGGCTTTAACATAACAAACTGTGGGAAAAGTGAAGTGCCGTGTATACTTTCCGGATGCACTGTATATATAATGCAGTCAACACTCATGTTGTTAAATATTCCATTTCCTTTTAGGATTAGGAATGTCTCAAGCTGTTGGACACCTTGATTTTTACCCAAATGGAGGAGAAAGCATGCCTGGTTGTGATAAGAATATAATCTCACAAATTGTTGACATTGATGGCATTTGGGAAGGTGATGCACTATATTAATAATATTCCAGGCTTCTAATTGGCATAATCAACCTGATCTCATAGATAATTGTGATTATTGATGTAATTATTATTAGTGAGTTTCTTTTCTGCTCCTTTGTTAGGTACCCGTGACTTTGTTGCCTGCAATCATCTGAGAGCCTACAAGTACTACAGTGATAGCATCCTAAACCCCAAAGGCTTTCTAGGATACCCCTGTTCTAACCCGAACATGTTTGAGTCTGTAAGTACGCAGTCTGAGTAAGATGAACAATTGTGAGAATAAGTAGAATTACACATATTTATCATTCCTGATTTAATAAAACAAGTGGTATAGGAGTTAATGTCTGTACTTGTGACTGAAGGGCTGTACATGTAAATCCCAGGGCTGCCAATGTTTCGCTTTTGAGCAAGGACCTTAAACTACTGACCTCTACTGTATATATTTGATGTTATTGTGCCTCAATTTTATGTCACTTAAAAGTGCTAACCTAGAAAATACCTGTAAATATTACTGGTTTTAGACTGGTTTTAGACTTTTTAAAGTGGTATTGAAAAGGTGCAGACCCTTTCACCACACATGCCACTGATATGGTTGTGAACTGTTTCTATTTAGAAGTAGATTTGGGCAGAGCTTCAATTGATGAACTTGATTTTATGAACATTCTTTCTGCAGCGGCCCCTGATAATAACAATTTCTCTAAGGTTTGGATAAGCAAAACAGTCCAGCTGACATAGGACAAGATCTCATATGACTATATCTCCTGAGGGACTGCTGGTTGTTCACTGACTTGTTGTTCACCTGACTTCTTCTGTTTTTGTGTATATCTCATACTAAATAGTTTTAGCCCATCAAACAAAATACAACATAAAACAAAGGAAACCTGAGTAAACATACAATACATATAATTATTATTTTTTTTTAATGAAGCAAAAAAGGTTATCTAACATCTATCACCCATGTGAAAAAATAATTGCCCAGTTAAACTTTAAATTGGGTTGTTCCACCTTTAGCAGCAATAACTGCAACAAATGCTTCCGATAACTGGAGATCAGTCTTTCACTTACTTCTAGGACTGATTTTTATCATTGCCTTGCTGCATAATCCAGTTGTGCTTGAGTGTCAACTTAAGGACTGAAGACCGGACATTCTCCTTTAGGATTTCTGGTAGAGCGCAGAATTCATATTTCCTTCAATTATTGCAAGTTTCTTAGGCCCTGAAGCAGCAAAGCACCCCGACACCCTCGCAGTTCTACCACCATGCTTGGCCATAGGTATGATGTTCTTTTTGTGGACATCTGTGTTTGGTTTATGCCAAATGTAATGAGACAACTGTCTTCCAAACAGTTCCACTTTCGACTCATCAATCCACATTACATTCTCCCAACAATTTAGAGGATCATCAAGGTGTGTTTAGGCAAAAGTCAGATGAGCCTTAATTCTTCTCTGTTAGCAGTGGTTTTCACCTCACCACTCTTCCATGGA
The DNA here is from genome assembly GCA_022414735.1 of Noturus placidus. Taxonomy (NCBI): domain Eukaryota; kingdom Metazoa; phylum Chordata; class Actinopteri; order Siluriformes; family Ictaluridae; genus Noturus; species Noturus placidus. Next base: position 40,234 of record JAFFST010050185.1, on the reverse strand, counting down.
TGCCATTTTTGCCCAGTGTCTTTCTAATAGTGGAGTTATGAACAGTGATCTTTATTGATGCAAGAGATGCCTGTAGATCTTTTGATATTGTCCTTGGCTCTTTTGTGGCTTGCTGGATAAGTCGTTGCTGTGCTCTGGGTAGAATTTTAGAAAGTCGTCCACTTCTGGGAAGGTTCACTACTGTGTCGAGTTTTTCCATTTGGAGACAATGGCTCTCACTGTGCTTCTTTGGAGTCCCAGAGTCTTTTAAATAGGTTTGTAACCATTCCAAGACTGATGTATTTCAATCACCTTCTTCCTCATCATTTCTGGAATTTCTTTAAATTTTGGCAGTGTGTGTTACTGGGTAAGACTGGGTAAGTTTAATAGATTTGGGGAATTAGTAACTATGTAGGCCAATACATTTTCACACAGACCCAGTTGATATTGAATAATAATTTAGTATGAGATATACACAAAAACAGAAGAAATCAGAGCACTGTATGTAAAACAAAACAAACAAAAATATATTTTTTTCAATAGACAAAGAAAATATTCCTGTTAAGGAGTGAAATCTGAAATTAGTTCTATATAAAATATAAAGCGCGCGTACTTCTTGAAGATAAATGGTTTTTGCTAAATTTTTCTTTTAGGGGCATTGCTTCCCATGTGCTTCCAACAGTTCATGTCCTTTCATGGGACACCATGCTGACCAATTTAAAGTGCCCAATGGAGTGGATAAGATGAAGTTCCAACTGAACACAGGCGATGCTCGGCCCTTCTCACGTACATATTTGCACTTACCACCCTCACTATACAGCTGCTTACATGTGAAACTAAATGCATGTCTCATTGCTAACCATTTTTTACAGACTATCAACTGTAGATTTTCGGGAGTTTTTAGCCCACTGACAGGTTAAATTTTGCATTAGGTCTATGTTGTCTGTTTATTTTGAAATATGAAACCTAGTTAACTTCATGTGCCTTTGTGCTAACAAACTAGGCACTTAATTATTGTAATGTAATTCAAAAATATGAGCTTATGAAACCGATTTGGACTGCTAGCCAATTTGCTATTTCCCAACTTGCATGTTGCTCTGCATATTTTGTCAATTACATTATTCTTACTGTTAGATGGCAGACAAGGCGAACTAGTATCAACACTACTTTTAAACCATCAAGTAAAATCCATCCAACTAATATTATTATTTACTTTACTATAAAGGCACTCTATAATGGATGTAACCAGAAATTCTGTAGAACTGCATATGAAGAACAATACTTGACAGATGTCTGTTGACGATAAAATCCTTTTCCCTTTTAGGTTATCGCTATAGGGTAACCGTCATTATTGATGGCTCTCGAACAATTTCAGGATACTTCAAAGTGGCTTTATATGGTGTTGATGGGAATACTCGCCAGTATCAGATTCACAAGTATGTATCATACACCCTGTAACATGCTCCATTATGTTTTATATTGTATGTTAAACAAATTATAAAATGTACAGAACTAACATTGTCATATAAACCACCATTTTGAATCTTTGAGATCATTTTAAGAAATAACAGTTAAAGACAGCACTGACTTGTTTATTTCAGAGGCATGCTGTCACCTGGTAGAACCTATGAGCTCCTCATCGATGTTGAAAAGGATGTTGATGAATTGACTGTTGTAAAGTTTATATGGAACAACAATGTATTAAACCCTTTGCTGCCTAAGTTTGGTGCCACTCAAATCATAGTGCAGAGAGGCCGGGACCGGAAAACGTGAGTCCTTTTCTATCTTATGATCTGGTTAGCCAACACAGGAAAGGGGTTTACAGTAAAGCAATGGCAAAAATAAATAGTAATTGATGATATCTGATGGACATGATGTATGGTTAAAAATGAGCAGAGAGGACCAAACTCAATAAATGCCTAGCACATTAATAGTAATAAAGGAAATTCTTACAGCACTCAAACCCTGTCAAATCCAGCATAACTAGATAATTGATTTCCGAGGACACTCAAACGCAACACCGAACTCTCATAGTTTTGTTTCTCTGTGACAGGTTCAAGTTCTGTGGAAGTCAGAAGGTGCGAGAGAATGTCCTTCAGACCCTATCTCCCTGCCAGTGATGTAAATTCAGATAATCACAAATTGAAGGTTCGAATATATAATTTCAATAAAGCATCTACCATATTATGGCCTTGTATTCATTTTTTTAAAGTTAATTTTAATAAGGTAGCACTTTATACACAAATAAAGTGAGTGGCATAGTTGTGGTGCATAGCTGCCTCGAAGTTCCAGGGTCCACAGTGGAATCCTGAGCTTGGGTTACTGTCTGTAACCTAGGTTTCCTCCAGTTCTCCACTTTCCTCCCACCTCCAGGTAGGTGTATTAGTGACTCTAAATTGCCCATTGGTGTATTGGAGTGTGTGACTATCTGTGCATGATGTCTTGTGATGGGCTGGTGTCTCATTGCACTATTTAACACTAGTTAACAAAATTCAAATCTCACACTTTCTCCACATGTCCCCACCTCCTCCCTATTCAACAACTCCTATCCAAGAGCAGAAGCTACCTACATTTACATTTACATTTATTCATTTAGCAGACGCTTTTATCCAAAGCGACTTACAAATGAGACACACTCACACACCAATGGTAGCAGAGCTTCCATGCAAGGTGCTAGCTTGCCATCGGGGGCAACTTAGGGTTCAGTGTCTTGCCCAAGGACACTTCGGCATGGGATCACCCGGGCCGGGATTCGAACCACCAACCCCACGATTAGTGGATTAGTGGACAACCCGCTCTACCGACTGAGCCACAGCCGCCCTAAGACTACCTAAGACTCCAGCACAATTTCTCAGCTTTCTGATTGAATGAATGAAGTATACTTTGTTACATTTTCTGATAAAAAAATTATTTATTTTTTTGTTTGTTTTGTTTTCAATACAAGTGTGATTCTAAATAAGCCGAAATGATTATTGGAAATCCAGTGGTTTTCTTAACTTGGAATTAGGAGCTATGCCTATTTAAGTAAGGAATTCAAAGAATAAAAATTTGGTTCCGTGGGTAGCATTGCCGCCTCACAGCTCCAGGGTCCCCAGTTCCATCCTGAGCTCATAGGTTTAACATTTTACATGTTTTCCCTATATCCCTGTGGGTTTGCGACAGGTTTCTTCACTCCTCCCAATAACATGCACATGGGTGGGTTGGCTAAGCCAAATTAACTACAGGTGTGAATGATGTGTTAGCTATAGATGTGCTTGATGCCCTCTGATTGTTCATGTTATTTTCCCACTCTGTGCCCATTGTTCCCAGGATAGGCTCCAGCTCCGTCACAAGACTGTCCAGGATAAAGTGTTTCTTGAAGATGAACAAATGATTGATTGACTGACTGACTGAATGGATAAATGAATGTGTTTGATATTTAACTTTGCCTTAAGTCTTCATTACAGATATTTATTTTGATTAATTTTTCTTTGTTACCAGTCATTTATATTGTATCTGATGAACATTTTAGTTTATTAAAAATTTTTAAAAATAAAACCCAACATTTTGTGTACTGCACACTATATATATATATATATATATATATATATATATATATATATATATATATATATATATATATATATGGTCTGTAAGATTTGAAGCTCCACTCCTATGCTAGCTTATTTCCGGTCAGCCTAGTGCATACTAAACATGCATCTTGCACCTTAAGTCCGAGAGAACTGTTTTTTCACGTCACTGTGCACTGCATAGTATGACTGTGATGACAATAACGTAGGCTTGCCTGGTATACTGGTACTACATTGCATTTACATTTATTCATTTAACAGACGCTTTTATCCGAAGCGACTGTACAAATGAGAAAATTCAAGCAAAGCAATATATCAAGCAAGAACAATACAAGTAGTGCTACCATACACAATCCATTAATTGAGTTCCAGATGGAGCAAAGTGCACAGAGCAGAGGTGCATACTACTATGACAGTATTGCAATATCAAAGTTTCAAAATTCCACAATTTTATTTTTCAAACAGTAGTATCATCAATATGGTAGTACTGTAAGTAATGTTTGTGCGGCAGTTAATACTATTTTTCGATAAAACGAAACATCTCACTGCTTTGCCGAATACACAAAGGTTAATGACATTCATTTAACCTAAATTCTGTACCTTGAGCTTTAAAGATTTCCTGTTTGCTAGTATGCAAGCTTACACTACGCTAACCGTTTACTGTGCCATTTAAAATTAGCCATGTTTGCTAATAAGCAAGCTAACGTTATGCTAACTGCTTTGTGTAAATAATCAAATTAGCCATATTTGCTAGTGAGCTAACATTGTGCTAACTTCTGTGTGTAAATGCTAAATTTAGTTGAGTTTGTGAGTAAGCAAGCTACAGTTATGCTAACTTCTGTGTGTAAGTAATAAAATTAGCTGTGTTTGATAGTAAGCATGCTAATGTTCCCAATTTTATGATTTTTTTGCAGAGTTCATTTACAAATTCAGTTATTTATTCCTAATGATGTGTTCAATAATAATTATCAATTTGTATAGCACTTTTTTACAATGGTACATTGTCTCAAAGCAGCTTTACAGAAATATCATTTTTACATTTACAAGCGACTTACTAATGAGAGCACACTCACACACCAATGGTAGCAGAGCTGCCAGCTTGCCATTGGGGGCAACTTAGGGTTCAGTGTCTTGCCCAAGGACACTTCGGCATGGGATCACCCGGGCCGGGATTCGAACCGCCAACCCCACGGTTAGTGGATTAGTGGACAACCCGCTCTACCAACTGAGCCACAGCCGCCCAATCTCAGTACTCTGAAGACAATTTCCATTTGTATGATTTCATAGTTCTAGGGAATAACCGATGAAATATGTGGAACATTAGCTGCTTGCCAGTTGTACATATGATTGTTCTTTAGATTTTCCAATAGCCAGTTATTCATTCTCAATAATAAAGTATTCAGAGGAAATTTCAGTGAGTCAGTTTTCATTCATATCTATGTATTTCTGGAAGTTTGGATTTTCAGATACAACATGACTAAATACCGTATTTTGGTTATTTTTGCACCATCAACGAAAATTCCTCTTAAAGAAGCCACAGCTTTCTATGTAATAAACTACTGTTACCATAGGACTGTTGTGTAAAAAATTTATACAAATAAAATAATTAAATCTGACATGCTGAAGTCGCTCTTCCAGAACTACAAACTATGTGTTGTCACTTATTATTTTTAAAAGCTTTTACGCGTATTGAAAAAGGCGGTCGCTAACAAGTTGCTAAACGTGACTACAGAGGTTGTCGGTGACATTAAACGTCATCACGTCGAACAGGAAAAAACTCATCCACAGAGTAAATCTCCATCCATCCATCCACCTTCAACCGCTCACTCCTTTTCAGGGTCACGGGGGAACCTGGAGCCTATCCCAGGAGGCATGGGGCACAAGGCGGGGTACACCCTGGACAGGGTGCCAGTCCATCGCATTGAACCCCGGACCCTGGAGGTGTTATGGAAAATGTTTTTAAATAAAGTTTGGAAAAGTTGTCGGAAGCTTGGTGATGGTGACGTTGAAGTCGAGCGACCGTGGTGTAGTTCTGGCGATTATATTTAGGCTTCAAACTTCATAAAAATCGTTAACTTTGTTAAAGTGTGAAAATTATCTTGATGGACAAAACGTGTTAGTGTTGTAAACTTTTGTTGATCACAAAGCTTATTTTTTTGCTATAATCCAAAAGCCTATGGGAAAATCCTACTGGGTTTTTTTGTACGAGTGAACCAGTGAGTTGCTAATTTCCGGGTTCCGGCCCAAAATGATGTCATTCCAGCACCACCCTATTGGCTGTTTGCTGCAAGCGATATGGCTTTTGTGTGCACGCGCACGCTGAGTAAACCTTGATCTAGTGTTAAATCCGGGTTGACTAAGAAAGTTGATAACCAGCGTTGTGAAATCTGTTAACCTTAATTCACCCAAGTTGGAATTGTTTGGTTAACTCAAAACTTACTATGCAACTCTGAGTTTGTTCAGCTCGCTTGATGAAACAGGTCTTCGGCCAGCTGTGTTTGCGTTATCCCTCCAGGCTTTCCGTACTTTTACAGTCACGTGGTGCAAACAACACATTCTGCCGGGAAAACTGTCGCGCGCTCGCTGTGCGTGTATTAATACGAGGTTTTATAACAAAAAAATATAAATTACATAACAGTACATCAGGGAATATATTTATTTGCTTGTTTTTAGTGGATAAATTCGGTAAAGAGCAGCTTAATAATGTTTTGCGAAAAGGCAGTTGAACTTGTAAGAGAACTTCACCGGATGAGTGATGGCCAGTTACCTGCTTTTAACGTATGTACTTCGCTTATTATTTAACCTTTAACCTCCTAACATCCCCACTGGCTTAGCAGGCATGACTGAGCACGTGTTAACTAAATACTGACTTATCAACTACTAATGCAGCTACAACTATCTACACTGTTTGTTTGTCTTTTATTTTCTGCCCTAGCACATTGCATTTCAAAAATCCTGCAGCCCTAGTTTAAGTACTCCTTGCAACTAAAAACGTCTAAGCATTTCTCACTCGTAGCTAACAATCCGCAACAGCCTTAAGAGTTGCTGATGGCACCGAGTTTGTAAATCGCAGTGTGTCCCAAATTACATATTATATACTATACGCCAGGGCCATGTGTGTGCGGAGTTTGCATGTTCTCCCCGTGTGTCGGGGGTTTCCTCCGGGTCATCCGGTTTCCTCCCCCAGTCCAAAGACATGCATGTTAGGCTGATTGGCGTGTCTAAAGTGTCCGTAGTGTATGAATGGGTGTGTGAGTGTGTATGTGATTGTGCCCTGCGATGGACTGGCACCCTGTCCAGGGTGTACCCCGCCTTGTGCCCCATGCCTCCTGGGATAGGCTCCAGGTTCCCCGTGACCCTGAAAAGGAGTAAGCGGTTGAAGATGGATGGATGGATGGATGGATACTATACACTGGTTGGTACTGTATTGCGCTAACCGAAAGAATATCCTGTTTCCCGGCCGAGGACAAATTACGTCAAACAGACGTAATGCGATGGCGCTAGTATGAGAGAAATAGCCAAACATATATAGATATGTATATATATAGATACAGAAATATATATATAGATATAGATATATAGATATATATATAGATATATAGATATATATACAGATATAAAAATAACTGGTACATTATGCACTCAGTCACCTTCAGACGGAGGCGAATTTTGCTTGCACAATTTAAAATCAACATTGTGGTTGTAGCTATGGATACAGCCCCTCACCATCCGCTACGTGAAGGAAGGCGCGACCGTTGTGCGCGTGAAGTGTCCATCATTCCACACTTCGTTTTTTCGGTTAATGAGTGCATCATCCGGGAACTTAAAGTGTACTTTGTTTTTCAGTGTGAACACACTAATCACACTATTTATACTACAAAAGGGGTAGAATAGTACACAAGTGTGCGCTTTGGGACGCACTATAGGTGGCGCTATATCATTACCGAAACGCAACATTCAACATCCGGGAATGTGACTGATGTTACCAGCTCTTTTCAGTGGAAAGTAGCTACTGCGTTCAATCCGCCTGAAGCCACACACTATTTACATATTTATTGAATCGTCATGAGTCATTTTATGAAACTCTGTATGGAGTTTCTTTGTGTTCGATGCTGTTAAAATCTTGATTTTGCTGCAGCTTTTACCACCTTGAATTTGCGATACAATTTGCTGAGTCTTTTTGTGGAAAACTACTTAGCAAAATTGCAGTGATTGTTGGTAAATGAGAGCTGTATTCATGTCCGACACAAATCAAAGAAGGCTTTGGCTGAATGTGAGCAATGACGTCACATGACGTGTCTTTTTGTTTGAATAATTGACAGCTCTTCTGAATATTATGCCATTTGCTTGATTTTGCATTAATTTCTGTGATCGCAAAATCCTGGAGGGACTGATTACCCAGTCATGGGTATCTATAAGCTCAAAATTTTGCAACAAACGTTTTTTTTTTTGACTCCAAACAACTGTGGGACAAACTGTGTTAATAGGTGACTGTTTACATAGACCTTATTCTGAATAAGACAATGTTGTGATTAAGGTGTTTACATGAGTCGCTTTTAGAATATCCCTTTCATGTTTCTGTTTTACATGTTATAGAACAGATCGATTCATAGCAGACGTCATTATGTTGCCACGCCGTCCAACGTTCCCTCCAGATTTTCACATAGCAACATACAGGTCATCTTTGTTTTTGTACTGTATAGTTTTGGGTGTTTTTATTTTTAATTTCACAAAAACTTCAAGTGCAGTTCATTTGTCATGCTATACGTGCTAATAGTGCGGTTTCGGACATAGCCATGCTCTCTTGTTTGCCATCAAACGGTTGAACACTTCCGTGTGTGTACGTGTCCTGTGGCAAAATGCAGTGAAAACTCCCACACGACATTAATAGAGTGATTAAGGTGTGCACATGTCTGTAATGCACGATGATAACAGGACTAAAACAGAAATACTCCACATGTCTTAATTCGATTTGTGTTTACTTCGAGTATGACTTTAGTCAAATTAAGTTGATCAAAAATTTCTGTTTATATGGTAGTTTTTTAAACAGAGTACTGTCTTACTCGGGTTAATATTGGATTATTGTTGTCCATGTAAACGTACTGAGTGATTGGACATTGGGAACGATGGTTCTTGTAAGTGCAACTCAGTCAGTTGAGCAAACCTGCTCTCTTAACCCATATAATCAGCTCTGTTGTGCAGCTGTGCTGTGAGCTGGAGAGCTCCATCCAGTTCAGGACAGTGATGAATTCACAAAGTTACCGTGGTAACAATGAATGCGATTACGTCTTTAGGACTGACCCAAATTAGCACACCTTGTGGAATAAATTGTGGTTTAAGCTTGTCTCGGTGCACATTTAATCAACTCAAGAGTCATGTCTCAACAGGAGGATGGCATTCGACAAGTGCTTGAAGAAATGAAAGCTTTATACGAGCAAAACCAAAGTGATGTGTAAGAATTTAACCATATTCTCATATTATAGCAGCTATTCATATCTCTAACAATTTCTCATGATGTAAAATAGCACCACAGTCTTGCGTCTGATGTTGCTTCTCTTAATTTTTATTGAAAGGAATGAAGCGAAGACTGATGGCAAAACTGAACTAATACCAACCATCAAGTTTCGTCACTGCTGCTTGTTGAGGAACCAGCGCTGTACTGCAGCCTACCTGTAAGTCATTTACCTTAACATCTTTTATATCCAAACTCATGATTTCCTCTTACCCACCGCTCCTGTTTCCGCAGTTATGACCGGCTCCTGCGAATCCGTGCTCTCAGATGGGAGTATGGAAGTGTGTTGCCCACAACAATTCGGTTCCACATGTGTGCAGAAGAGGTGTGATTAATTTTTAATGCTAGTAGTATCAGGGTTGTATCCCAGTACTTTAATCAATGCTTCCTACATCTGTTAACTCATGGTCCTGGGGTACCCCCTGCTCTACTCATATTAATGTTTTCTCTGCTCCCAAAACACCTGATCCAATTAATCAGGTGATGACCTTGATGAGTTAGTAAGGATGAGTTGGAGCAAGGAAAACAAACATGCTGGACAGGGAGTAGTCCAGGACCAGGGATGGGAACCTGTGCGTTAACTCATTAGCTGAAAATTGATCTAAGGATGTATCAATTCTTCAAATGTGATCAGAGGAATAAAAATAAAGGTATGCTGGTGGGTTGGGGGTAAAGAGTACTGTACTGGGGGGTGGGGAAGTATTGTACAGGAAAAAAGAATACTAACTGCATAATATTAAAACAAGGGCTATAAATAAACTCTTGTCTCTCAGATATGCTCAGGTGAGTAGAGTGGTATAAATGCTAGAACATCAACTTAAACATTGATTTAGTCATAGGATGTACAAGGACATTAAGGTTCTGATTGAAGTTAATTTATTAATCACACTGTATATTCAGATCCATTATGGCCAGTGACCGGCGATACAGTCATCAATAATTAACATCACTTTAAAGTAGGGATGTCTCATTTGGCAAATATGTTTACTGGTGAATCTTCTCATCACCCCATTATTGCATTCCTCACATCCTAAGTGAAACATAAGGTAGAGATGCAAGGTGGATGAAGAGGCACAATAAAAGAAATGAGGAGCACCTCTGGTTTGTTCCTGATTTTCCTGTTTTTTTCAATCATCTGTTTAGCTGGAGTGGTTTAATCAGTACAAGAAGTCACTGGCCACATATATGAGGTCACTTGGAGGAGGTGAGGGTTTGGACATAACACAAGACATGAAACCCCCTAAGAGCCTGTATATTGAGGTGAGTTATATAAGGGATCATCCACGGCTAAAAGTGTGCATTACAGGAGGCTGGAGGCAAAGAAGCACCTGATGCAAAGCGGAGTGCGTTAAAATAGTGTAACACAAACAGCCTTGAATGATCCCGCTTTTACCAGTTAAATCTGTCATTGATGTTTGCAGTGCAAAATTTGACTGATAGGATAAATGATTAGTTACTGTATATATGGGTCATTAGATCTAGAATTCTGCCTGCTCTAAATAATACACAGAGATAAAGTTGTACGATACGATTAGATTTATTTGAATGAATTATAATAAATAATTATTAAAGAGAGTGCGATTGTGCATGTGTGAATAGACCAGTGTTTGTACTGCATCTCTCTTAATGAAGAGTTGTGAGTTAAACTACTGTATGCAACTGTAACTGCACGTTTCTACGGATACAATTGTTTATAGGCAGCACATTAACTTAGAACGGTGATTAAACTGACTGGAACTACATGTGCATTCAGTGGTTTTAACACACATCTTCCAGCCAATCAGGATCGAGTATTTAGATAGAACATGGTAGAAGTATCAAATAAATGTGAGTCATGGCTGTAAACATGTTTCAGGTCATGCTTAGTAATTACTATACACTGCTGGTGGTGTTCCACCTTTCCCCTCTTCCCTGTCTCTTCAGGTGCGCTGCTTGAAAGATCACGGGGAGTTTGAAATCGATGATGGAACAGTTATTCTCTTAAAGAAGAATAGCCAGGTATTAAGACTGATCTTACATTTAATTCATATATCTTTTAAAAGTCAGATTACATGTTGCCCATTGCATTTACACGCCACTCTTTTGTCTTCACAGCATTTTCTGCCCCGATGGAAGTGTGAGCAGCTGATTCGGCAGGGAGTACTGGAGCACGTCATTTCTTAACATGACCTTTTTTTTGCTGGTTTTGATAGTTATTAACTATAAATTAACATTTGTCGGTCAATTGCATGAATTTCAATAATTCAAAGAATTTATTAAAGCAGTGTCCAGGTGTTTTGCTACATGAAATTTTACTGTCAAACTGTACATCATCTATCACACTGCTGCTATGGCTTAAGCAGGTCCATTTTTCTTTTTTGAATAAATCCTGCGAAGGTGATTATAGTTGAGAATAAGGAATAAAATTACAGCTTTTGCAATACTGTCAACACAATTTATGAACATCACAGTGGATTGAACAGTATTACAGTATTGCAGCATGATTGTGCAAATTTAAAGACAGCCTGTGTATCAAAAATGTACATGTGAATACTGTGCTTTGAGTTGATGCTTCTAAATAGTCAAACACCTTTCAAACATCTTTTTCTATTTAGAATGAGTATTTACCATTTACAGTCCATAATGTTTAAATTATTAATGAATAAACCAACTAAAAGGAATCCCATAATATTTGGCCTTTTACATTTCAAACTTCCCCTTAATATTTTACTCAGACATGATTGTCTCAGCAGAAAAATAAAACTTCTATGGTCTTTTACAAAACTGTCACATTTACATAGTCATATAAACTTTCACAATTAATAGCCCTGTCAGTATTATGCCTGTGGTGTTAGTTTTAAGTCTAGGCTTGAATCACCAATGATTGTTCTTTAAACAATCATTTAAAGTTTTCACTCTCTTACTGTGAACATGGTCTCCTTTATAGATCATATATTACATCTGTAACAAAAAACTTATGATCACATTGCATTACTGTTAAAGGACATTTGTGGCTGACATATTCTAAGCAGAAAGAGAGGCAGGAACAATTTTATGCAGGAGTTTGTTGAGAGCAGTCACCTTCTCCTCCAAGAGAAATGACTTCTTCTCTGCACTTTTCTGACGCTGCTCCGTTATCTGTAGAGCCTTCATGAGCTCTGCATTCTCTACGTAGAGGTCCTTTAGCAGCAGATCTGACTTAACATTCTTAGACAGCTAATAAGTAGAAACATTGAACAGAGCGTCAGACAATATCGTCCCCACGGCCAAGTAGTAAGAATGTCATAATATACAGTAATTGGTGTTAACATTATGGACGCACCTGCTCCTTCAGCTGGTTAACCTTCTCCTGCAGCATTAGACGTACCGCCTTTAGCTTCACTTCCACGTCGTCCATCCGCTCCTGCATGTTCTCCATCACTTTCTCATACTGTTCCTGTTATATAATGTATGTATTAAAAAAGTGAATTGATAATTGCTAAGGATTATCATGTCTCCCAGCTCAAGAATCATCTTTTCTAGGCAGAACCTATGAGAACAGGTTAACAATCATTTATTTACTTGGCAAAGGAATAGTACATATACAACAACAACAGTATGACCAAATACAGATTCATTTTTATTCTATACTGTATTCATGTTACTTCAGTGTACACTTTCAGTTTAACTACTGTGGTACATACACAGTATTCTATGGAGTTACACCACCATAATCTTTAATAGCTTTAATATTTTAATAGCCAGTTTTAAAAGCAATAAAAGGGAAAATGACATTTTGTAATTCCATAATAGCAATATAACATGATCTGATTTAGAAGGGTGCAGTCATACCCAGTGATACAAGTTACAATATTTATCCACAGTAAATGAACCTAATTTTGCTTTAATAGGCTGTTTAGTAAGCAGATGTACAGCCATCCAAAAGTGCTAGTACTGCAGCTGTGTACTTAAGGGGTTAAGATTACAAATGCAAAGTAAAGAAGCTAGTTTTCTACGTCTATTTATATATGAGCACTTCATCTAAAAGAAAAAATATGTTCACTCAGCAAATATACGTGAATGCAAAAAGGGACTTCAATGCCTGAAGACATTTGAAGAAACACGTACACCATAACCTTTGTGGTGGACGCGTTTCACATGTTTTCTCACACGTGTGTGTGAGAAATGTACCTGTTGATGATTCAGGTGAATCCTGGCCTGCTGGGCCTGAGAGTGGAGCTGCACCTCCAGCTGCTGTGTTTTACTCTGCTGCTCAGCCAGTTGCATATGTACATTAGAAAGCTGCTCCTGGGTATTCACACCAATCTGTTCCTGTAACTCCTGCACCTCACGAACATGCTGTGCCTTGCTCAGTGATAGAGCGGTGTTTGCCCTCAAAGCCTATGAATGAAAAAGATTTTCGGTAGAATTTTTCATTTTAAGGTTTTTTCCCCCTCAAGAGGCACCTTATCTATTTAAAATACTAAGCCATGTTTTAGAACGCAATCAAAACCAAGATCTAAACACAATCCTTCACCAGTATATATAAACACAATATGTTATATTAAAATGCTTATTTATAGGGTGGCCAGGGTCAAGTTTTACTGTAAAGGACCTCTTTCTTTTTTTTGTTGATTAGAAACTAGAGATTTCTGGACACTTATGGGGATGGTAGAAGATAACCGGAATAATTAACCAGTAAGGATACTTTGTTTACATTTTTTTTTCTTTTAAATGAAGCTATTAAGGGAATGCCCAACATCATACACAGGGGAAATGAACACTTTTTTTAAGGCAAAATGTCTTCCAAAATTTTTCATACTTGGTTTATATTATAATTCTTTTCAGATTCTTTTCATTCTGCCTTTGACAGAACATATTGAAAAAATAAAATCATCATGGCTGGAGCAGGAAGCTGTCGCAAAGTTGTGATGGACTTTAACAGGAAACATGGCAAGCCTCTCTCTCTCTCACAATCCAAAAAGACTAAAAGTGTTGTAGACCGACCGAGAAGTGATCGTCCACGAACACCCACTGACGAAGGCACAACTGATGTGGTGGTGACAAACATAGTCCCCTATATATGGACACTTGGGGAAACCCTGTATTATGAATTTTTTACACTTTCAGATTCACCATTATCTATTTTTGTCATTTTAAATGATGCATCATAAAAACTTCTTGCCTGACCTGTTCACTGAACAAAATGGACTGACTAATAAAATATGCAATTCATCAAGGACTTCCTTACCTGCTTTTCTGCCTCCTGCTTGGTGGTCTCCAGTTCGGCCCATTTGTTTCTTAAGGTGAGGCGTTCATGCTTTAACTTCTGAAGTTCTAACTCCTGAGCGTGTAGCTTAGACTCAGAATCTTTCACCTACAAATAAATGAAACAAACCCATATTACATGGTCTTTATGGTATGTATATTCAGTTAAAACCAGCATCTCAGATTGTTTTATTTAAGAACTAGCCTCAATAACTCAGCTTTGAAAATATCCCAGAATATACAGATATTAAGCTTAAGGCAATTTGTATTAGTTTGGCTACATTCACATTTCATGTGAAGGTGGTCAACCTTGTCAAGAAGGTCTTGACACTGTGTTTGCACACTTCTCAGTTTTTCCTGGAGAGCACTGGCTGCTGTCTCTCCCTGCATCCTGTGAACAAGCTGCATGTGTTCTTTCTCCTTTACAACTTCATGCATCATGGATTCAAGCTCCAGAACCTGTGAAACAAAAGCAGTAGTATTTCATGAAAAGCACAGTAATGCTTCCTGTTGCAGATAATACAATACCTAACAAGCTTTATTTCTCAGCTTTTCTCCCACCTTGTTTTGAGATTCCTTCAAATGCATGTATTGTGTAGACATCTCCTGTATGTGAACCTCCTTTTCCTTGCACATTGAATAAATCTGCGAATGAAGCTGTGCTGACTGGCCATCAAGAGTGTTAATACACTCCTGAAGTTTTTCAAGCTGGTACGGGAATATGGTTTGTTTTTATTACAAAATCATGGATGACAATGTTGAAAGCAAAAAGTATTTCTTGACGAGGCTTCCTACCTTTTTATTTCTTTCTTCTGCTTCTTTCCACAAGTTCTCCTTGTCCCGCTGAAGCGATTGGTTTTTCAGTGTTAGGCTCGCCAGGACAGATTCAACCTCTGTTAAGTGTTGAAGCTGTAAAGTAAAACGGTATAAATGTCAAATTTACAATTACAGTTGACATTTTTTTGTGCATGTTTATCTGCATAAATCAATAGCTTCATGTTTTTCCCCCCCAGTTAAATATAGTAACACAAAAAAGGAAAATAACTATGAAATATAAATCCATTATGTTTTGTCCACTTAATGTAAAATACCTTGTCTTTGGCTTCGATTAGCTCTCTCTCTAGGTGGGTCTTTTCATCCTGCTTGCTAGCTTGTAGCTGTAGCTTCTCTTTCCCAAGACTTCTATTAGTCTCTTGGAGCTGTTTCATGAAGACTGTCGTCTCTTCTTGTTCTCGACACACCTGGGAAAGCCTTTCAGTCAACATCTGCACTGTTTCTTGGTCAGACTGGAGGCGAGAATTTAACTCGGCATTCTCGTTGCTAAGCTGCAAGTTTCGTGCACTTAACTCCAACACCTCTTCTCGAACCTTAGAGTTCTGTTTTTAAAAGGAAGCACAGCTGAATGACGGCCAGGGCTTTCACACTAAAAATGTGTCTATATATGAAACTTAATTAAGGAAATTGTCTTGCCTCTTTATGTAACCTCTCCTTTTCTTCCTGAGTTTTTATATGTTCTCTTTCCATCTCCTCGAGTTTCTTTCTGGAAGAACAGTTCAATATTAAATACAAAATAAGCTCCATATCTTCAGGCAGTAGGCATAAGGACATTATCCAAAAGGCAATTTCCATTCAAATGAAAGTGTATACAGCCACAAAGACATACACAAGGGCTGAAAGTGGAATGCACAGTGAGAAAGGAAACTAAAGGAAATATGGATATTTATGCTGCATACTGTATGTATTTCAATGCCTGTGCTAAACAGAATGGGAAAGACAGGTAATTTAATTTTCTGCTTGATACCCATGTTCCAGTTCTCCTCAAAAGGGTCTATTATGTTTCCATAATGTATTTATTAATCACATTACACTACAGTAGATTTGGTAGAAAAATTTCATTTAACAGAAGTTAAAGTCAAGTGATAGGGAAGGAAGATGTAAAAATATGTATTATTAGAAGTAAAGAGTATTAAATTTTTTTTAAAGATATGTCAAAATACTTCCCACTTTTAGATTACCATCATCTAATAAATATAAAAAGGAAGATCGCACCTCTTTTTGCTGACCTCCTCCTCCAACCTCATTACATCCTGATGTAAAACAGCCAACCTGTCTTTCAGTGCATTGTTTTCAGAATTAACCTCATCAAGTTTGGCCCTAGATGCAAGAAGAAAATGTTTCACAGATATTTATTAGATCCTGTTTTGGTTTTAAACTATGGCCATTACTAGACCATTTAAATAAAGTCACTAATCTATAGAATAGGGGGGGGGGGGACACACACCACAAAACCAATTGAGATCGAACAAATCAGAAAATATTAGTTGTGAGAGGATGCAACATGGCACATTTTGCCACTACAATGTGTTATTTGTCATTCACATAAAATTAAAACATGCAGCAATTCGACAATAATGCAGCAGTTAGTAAAATGCAAGTGAAATGGAGACTCTTGTTATAGATTTATTAAAGATTAATGCAAATGTGGAGGGTTAAATGGAATTTCATTCCATGACACAATCACTGGATCCTTCGCATCCATTTTGTAGAAGCAAAACAACAATCAACACAGTGTGGATTAAATCTGTTTTCTGTGTCATGGTCATCTACCGGGCCGAATGTGACAAACCTGTGTGGACTTGATGGGTCCATCACTGTTTCCAGAGCAATGACCAGTCTCTCCATCTCTAGTAACTGCCCCTTCATCTGGCTCTTCTCCAGTGCAAATGCTTCCTCCATCTGCCGAATGTCCGCCTGGCTGTCCATCAAAGACTGCTGCAGCTGATTAGTGGTGTTGTCTGCCTCTTCTATCAGGGAGTACAGCTCCTTTTCCTTGTCCTCCAAACGCCGGTTCAAAAGCTGTACCTCGTCAGAGAAATGGTTGACGTTTTGAAACATCTCCATCTTCTGTTGTACCTCATTCCAGAGCAAGTCTATCTCTTTGGATTTGGTATCCAGCTGAGTCCTGAGTTCTAATAATTGTTTGTCCTTGTGCTGTAATTCTACTCTCAGTTCCTTGAGATCTTCTGTAAGCTTGGTTGATTCAGTTTCCATTTCCACAATTTGGGACGAGAATTGGTCCGAGAGATTTCTATAACTGGAGTTCTCTTGCAGAAGGTGGCTTTTCTCTTCTTGTTCAAAGTTTAGTAGGGTTTGGAGCCGAGTAGCTGTGCCTCGCTCCTGGCTTAGAGCATTCTGTAGGTTTTGTACAATATCATTCAACTGATCCCAGTCCTCAGAGAGATTGTGAAACTTTGCCTGAAGGTCCTTCACAACATTACCTTGACTTCTCAGCTCCTCCATAAGTCTGTCTCTGTCCATTTCCACAGATCTTAGCTCAGAAGCCTGTGTTGTCAAATCTTCATCTCTGCTTTTCAATGCCTCTTGGGTTTTCTCCAAGTTTTCTCGAAGTTCATTAAGTTCCTTCTCTTGCTCCTCAAGCAGTGTTTGTTTCTGGACAAGTGCAGATGACAGATGATTGCAGTTTCCGTGCATTCTTTCCTTTTCTTTTTGCACCATCTCTAATTCAATTTTCATGCAGTCCAATTCCTCTCCAAACTGACAAAGTTTATCAAGAAGCTCTTCTCTATTTTTGTCCTGCACAAGTCTCTGTTCGAGCTGAGACACCTTACCAAGAAGTGTTTCCTCTTTGTTTTTCTCCACCTTTTGTTGAGAAAGCTTCCGTTCACGTTCAAAATTCAGTTTGTGCTCTAGCTGAGACACTGTACCAAGAAGCTTTTGCTCTCTCTTCTTCTTAAGGTCCATCTCTCGGTCTTTGGCATTCAGTTCTGAAGTCAGACTTTGGATGAGGGCATCCTGAGCTTTCATTGACATCGTGTTGTCCTCCAATTGAACACACATCTCCTCCAGCTTCTCCTCCAACTGCCTCTGGAGCATGAGCAATTCCTCCTCTGCTCTACATTGTAGCTCACCCTGAGCTTGCATCTTGCAAATACACTCCCTCAGCTGTCGAACCTCTTCATGGTGCTTTTCCTCCAGTTTCTTCCTTTCCTGAGCAGCACTGCTGCAGATCTGAGCCTGCTCTTCACCCAAGCGCTCAGCACTGTGAAGGCGCTCCTTGCACACCTCCTGCTCAAGCTCCTCCACTCTAGCCTCCCATGCACCCATTTCCCTGCAGTGTTGCTCGGTCTGTTCCTGCAGCCGAACTTGCTCCCATTGCAGCTGATGCAGCAAACTGTGCTGAGTCTCGCTGAACTGAGCCTTGATTTGTGATAATTGTTGCTCCAGCTCCTCCCTGGTACAGAGGAAGGTGCTAACTTTTTATATACTGTATGAATATCTGCCATAGTGGAACTGCCATGGCTACCAGTATGGAAATAGATATGAACTGAAATATAAATAAAATGTCTAAAGCGAGGAAATCATGCATAATGTAGGTGAATTACATAAAATTAGGAAGGATAGTCTTTTTTTTTAATTATAAAATACAAAACTACTTCAATATCAGATCAATAATTAAAACAGTGAATAATTGAATCAGAGTTTTCTAGAATCTAATAAGGAACGGCTGTGGCTCAGGTGGTAGAGTGGGTTGTCCACTAATCGTAGGGTTGGTGGTTCGATTCCAGGCCCACATGACTCCACATTGTAAAGTGTCCTTGGGCAAGACACTGAACCCCAAGTTGCTCACGATGACAAGTTAGCACCTTGCATGCAGCTCTGCTACCATTGGTGTGAGTGTGTGTGTGAATAGGTGAATGAGACACAGTGTGAAGCGCTTTGGATAAAAGCACTATATAAGTGCACCATTTAACCACCAGGGAGAACTGAGATATGAATAATTTATTTTGTTATATAGCTAGCTAGATAGAAAAAAAAAGCTAGCTAGCCTAATTTGTATAGCCAAACGAATCAGTCACCTCTGCAAGCTAAATCGAACAGTAGGCCCATTTTATGAGAAGAGATTAAATGTGCAATTACTATGGCTACTGTTTGGCTAAACTGTTGCTAGGTTTTCTAAAAAGGCACATCCATCCATTATCCTACACAGAGTCAAAGGGGGGCTGGAGCCTATCCCAAGGAACTTGTGGCACAATCTTGTCCCAACCCATCGCACACGCACACACACACGCGCACGCACGCACACACACACACACACACACGCGCGTTTAGACCTGTGGAGTAAACCAAAGGAAATCCCCATGGTACAGGAAGAGCATGCAAACTCCACGAACACAGGGTGAGAATTGAACCTCCAACTCTGGAGGTGCAAGGCAAACATGCTAACCACTAAGCCATTCAATGGCTAGAAAATAGTCCATTCAATCATCTTTAGTAACCTCTTTATCCTGGTCAGGGTCGAGATGGATCCTGAGCCTACCCCAGGAACACTGGGCTACTGAAATACACTCTGGATGAGAGAGCTAGATAATAGTGTAGATTAAAATTGCTAATCAGATCCTCATTCAACTTAAAGGATGAGTGCTGGCCAGAGGAAATGACTCTTTACTGCCTTTTATGTCCCCCAAACAAGGTAAGATGATGCTTTTTTATATTATCTCTATAGCAGTCATACCTCAAATTAGTTTAATTCATAGTGTTTCACCTGCAGATACTGAGACCACAGAACATCTGGGCACACCCACCTAACAAGTAGAACTTCCTGGTCCATTTTCAGCTTAAGCTCTGCCTCCATCTGGTCCTTCTCTGAGGTGAGACGATGCACGATGTTACCAATCTCACGGGCATAGTTCTGCTCCAGTTCTGCCTGCTCTCGTTGTACTCGTCGTTCCTGTTCAGGTCCCCAAGCCATGACCCCACTCTTAACCTTTCGTTCCCCTTCTAACCGATCCACACTCTGAAGTAGCTGTTCTAGCCGCTCTTCTGTCAGAGCCTTCTTCTCCTCCAGTTCACTAATTTCCATCTTGAAGCCATGGGCAATCTCCTTACGCTCAACCTCCATGTTCTGCTTCATAAGCTCTATGGTGCGTTCATAGAAGTTTACCTGCAAAGCAGACAAAGCATAATAAGGTGTTGCTCTAGGAAGAGAACTTTAAGATTATTCCGAGCAAGATTTAATAGTTAATAAATTCTTCCCCTTGCTTCACACACAGGCATGTATTCAACTTTATGAAGCAAGAAATTTTAATGCATAGATTTTTACCTTGGTTTCCAACTGGATCTTCAAATCTTGGATCTCTTGTTCGTATCTTTCCTTCAGCTGCTCCATTGCTAGCTCCATCTCAATGCTCACCGTGGGGGCTAGACTTACCAATGAACCCAAAGCTGTCAACATATGAAAGCCAATGTACTTAATTTTCCCACTTCCATTTTAGATAACTTATGACATTTCCATAATAGCTTACCATTGGTACCAATATGAGTGCATTTCTGGATTTTGGGAGAAGAGCCTCTTTTTATTTCAGGGTCATCTACAAGGCAAATAGATAAGCAGTTTGTTTTGAAGAAACATTTCTCAGTGTCTGGAATCTACAGCTGTTAAAACGGCCTATACATTCATTGGTTTTCAAAAATCATAAAAGCACTTTTTAAACAGAAATTTACCAGAATCAGACTCTGTGGTTAGTGCTCTGCGGCTAGACCAGGTGTGAGTGCAAAGTCCGTCCCTCGATTGTCTGGTTTTCCTTCCTGTACCTTGATTTTTTAGTACTTCCAGCTCAGAATTCAACTCGTCATTCCTGTCCTGCAGCTCCTGTCGCACACATACTATCATTGAGTGGCATAGCTTTCACCAGACTATAGAGTGAAACCAACTAAAACTAGGAAGTGTACAAGAATACATTTAACACACATCTATCTTACCATTATTACAGTTTAAAGGTTTTAGCTAGGGCGTATAAAACTTTAATGGAACAATTTACTAGGACAAAAACAAACAAAAACCTAAATTGTCCTTTCAACATGATGATTCAAACTGCCAAACAAGATGCCACTACTTAAATATGCATCAAAAAGGCATTAATTAGTACACAAAAACAATTACCCTGCACTGCAGTTCATACTCCTTGATGATCCCCGAGAGATGCTCCTCTCGACTTATCAGTCCTGCACTGTTTGGATCTAAACCACCATACTGTCAATCATAGCAAGCACAGTTGTATCACTAGACAAACACGCAGTTTGTTAACTCTTGAAAAATGAAAGCGGAACATGGTCAAATATTTCAGGGCAACAAGAGCCAGAACTGCTGACCTTGTCCTGCAGCACATGGTCTAGATCCTTCTTTAGTTTAGAGATGGTGCTTTCTGCCTCAGACAGCTTCCCTTTCAGAGCACAGTTCTCTTCCTCTAGACGACTGTTCTCCTATAAAGTCAGATTGCCAAATACTTAACCTGACACCACACCGCACAGAAATGTACACCACTCACCATGAGTGAATAGCTTCTAAAAGAAGGAAGCCAGAACAGTATGCAAACAGAGAGAGAATAAGGGCTATATGGCAACACCTACACAGATACTGACTAGTTATTTTCTTAAAAAATAAAAAAAGTAATTTAAAAAACCATGGATGAAGCCAGTGATTTTTATAGACTGAATTTAGCTTTAATCCTTGGTTACCTTGATGACAGTAGTAGCTTCTTCCTGCAAACTGGCTTCTTGGCCTTTGAGGAGCTCTACTTCCTTCCTCAACTTGTCTCTCTCCTTCTCCACCTGCTGAAGTAGCACCTCATTCTCTTGCTCGGTCTCACTTCTCAGGGCACTTAGCTTTTCCCGGAATTCCTGCTCCAGATCCCTAAACCAAGCAGAAATACATGTCCTATACTAATGAACTGATTTTAAGCAAATTTTTATCATTTACATGTATAGAACATGCAGCCTACTTGATCTTAGACTCATTAAGTGACTCCATGGTGGCATGGCGGTCATCAATCTCTCTGACCAGCTGTAGGTTACGACGGTCTGCCAGTTCTAATTGTGCCTTGGCCTTGTCTCTCTCCTGACAGGCCTGATTTGCCAGCACTCTAAATAATGGACAGATGAAAGAAACATCCCATTATGAGACCATACAATCCTAAGGACAACAAAAACTTTAATAACCTTCACTCTTCTGGGAACGCTTTCTAGTAGATTTTATATTGTGACCGTGTTGCATTTGCCCATTCAGCCACAAGAGCATTGGTGAAGTTGGACACCGATGTCAGTCGAGGATGTCTGGTGCACAGTCAGCGTTCTAATTCATCCCAAATGTGTTAAGTGGGTTTGAGGTTATGTCTTTCTGCAGGCCATTAGGAGTTCTTCCAAACTACCTTAGCACACCATGTCTTCATGGAGCTTGCTTTGTGCACGTGGGCATCATCATGATGGAATAGATTTGGGCATCTTGGCTCCACTATAGGAAATTTTTAATGTTACAGTATTCAAAGACATTCTATAAAATTCTGATCTACCACCTTGATGTCAACAGTTGGAAAAGGCTTACATATGGGTGTGATGGTCAGGTTTATACTTTTGGCATACAGTGTATGCATCAGTGATTTTGTTGACAGTTGATATAACATAGATGTGAGTATCAGAAACCTACTGAAAAAACTGAATCTCATCCTTGTAGGAGATGAGCGCAGCCTGGTGGATGCCGTTACCACTGACCAGCAGCTCATTGTCCAAGGCAAGCGTGAGATCAGCCAGGCTCAGCCGCTCTTCCAAAGAGAAATCCAAAGTCTGCATGGGGGATTAAGTAATACACTGGAATTATGCTAAAAGTTTTAAATTTTATATGAAAAACTCTGACCACATTGCAAATCTTGCATTTATCAACAACAAAAAAAAGTTATATCCAAATAGTTAAGAATAACATTTGACTTTTAAGACCAAATATACACTATAAAAAAAAACATCCTAAATAACTCCTTTCATCATGAAACACACTATCACTTATGTTTGCCAAATATTTTAGGAAATACAGTGGTTATCAATACAATCATACAACAACCATCAGACAGATCTAATTCCAGCTGTAAGGGAAACGCATATACATAACTTGATGAAAACCAACCAACCCGAGAGTGAAGACATATCCTCATGCTAGTACAAAAACATTCATAGGCTAGTGGTCTAGTACAATACGTTTTTTTACAGTGAGAACTCAAAAAACATGCAAAGAAATTTATCCAGACAAATCCAGTTCTGACCTGAAGGATATCTCTGCTGTTACGAATTCCTTCCTCAGTCCAAACGGTGACAACACTCTCGGGACTGGCGCAGCCTGAGCCATCATCCAGCCGAGTGAGCAGTCTCTGACCCACTGTGGCGGAGAGCAATGAGGGTGATGTGGAGCGCAGAACTCGCTCCTCAAGGTCCTGAGAAATCATAGGTAATGACATTATAAACAACACTGTTTCACTGGTTCTCAGAAAGCAAAAAAAAAAAGAAAAGAAACAAAATAGTTTAGCGTCTAATCAGTTTCATGCCTCCAAATAACACTGGGCAATTGTCAAGAGTGAGACGTGGAGTTTCAGCTATGAATAACATTGTTTCACATAGCACTAATAATCTAAAACATGCTGGTGTTGTAAGCTCTTTATAATTGCTTGACCTACTTTTTGAACAAATCAAAACATTCATATTACATCCATACCAAGAGTGAATTTCACTTTTTTTTTTTCCTTTTCTAGATCTTCTCTACATTCACTTCTAATCTCATAATTTAGTGCTTATTTTGGATTATTATACACATTCTGCTTTTAGAAGGATCTGAGAGTAAAAAGCATTCTTATTATGGCTTTTGTTAAAAATGTCTGGATTAACAAAATCACCTCAAGAAAGTCTAGAGTGCTGTCACTAAAATATTCAAAATGGTCTTGAAGGCCCCACATTATTAAATGCAGTCCAGATAAAATCCCTGCAGTTCAATACATTGTGCTCATACTTCACATGACTGTGGTTATAGAAATCCATTCGTTGTTATGTTCAGAGGGCTTCAATCCAGAGAAAGCTCCACCTTCCCAGTTAACTTAATTACTTCCAGCATCTGCTGGCCTCAAATATTTGGCCTGGTATTGGAGCTGTTTAAACAGTCCTATTTGGCACAGGTAAGTATGTAGCTGCCTGTGTTTTCTGCCTGTCTGAAAATAGATCCAACATACTGAATCCATATTAATAATATACATTTTTTTTGCTTTAAATACACATTAATAACTTTAATAGAACATGTAGAAGTAATTACTTAAGTAATTTACTTAACTAACTCCTAAAGCAAATAGTTAAATGGAATATGCATGCATAATTAGTGCATAAAAAATTATGTATCCATTATCTCAAGTTATAAATCTAGGACTTTGTGTAAAACTGCATTACTTAACACATGTTTGTAAAGGTTGGCTGTAAATGTACTGACCTGTGAGAAAGAGCACTGGGCAATGAGACGGGCAGGGGTGGATGCAGCTTTGGGTTCAGGCAAATCTCCATGTATAAACAAACCACTCTGAAACTCAGTAAGGCTCACTCTCCCATCCTGGTCTTTATCCAGTTTCATGAAAAGATTGTCTAACTCCTGTGTTTAGACACAAGGGTTAAAAATATTATTGTAAATAAAATTAAAAACATTTACTTCTTGTAGATATATTGGCATTTATGTTCTTAAGACAGGTGTCATTCTTTATATCTGCTTTATTCTTACTGTAACATGGTGAATGGCTGCACACTGTAAGACAGGTAACATGTGAAGGAAAACTTTCTTTTTTAAACAATATTTTTAGACGTTGCTGTTTCCACCCACTAGCTCTTCCTTTATGCATGACCGCTACTAATCATGATAGGGAGGGATAACACACTTGGGGGAATTCTCTAACTGCCATATTCTGTATACAGAAGCTAACAAATACCTGGCATTGGCTCATGTCACTCTAAACAACAGGGGAAGAAGGAATGCCATTCTGCTTATGCATAGAGGAAGGCTATGCTTTGCTGGACTCTGCCACAGATGCTTGTGTCACTGCAAGGAAATTTTTTTGTAAACTCATGACAGTTTGGCAAACACTTTATTTGCTGCACTGGGAGCTGGAAGAAGGCATTTTATGAAGAAGTGACAGGAATGTAATGGCCTCATACATGTGTGAGACATGGGCGACGTCTGCTGGAATCTCCACTTGAGGTATTTCCACTAAGAAGGTAGATTCTGCTCCACAACAGTGAATCTATTCCAAATGGACTGGTTGGTAATTTCCCCAAAACATAGTGGAAGGAGTACACACAAACTCTTTCTATTGTGATGTAACAAAATCCTTTTTTTGAACCAGACAAGGTGCATGTAGCCCAATTTTCTTTTCTTCCTTTTACTATCACCAGTGGCTGTATCATCCACTGCATTTTAGGTTGCTCTAGTTCTGTTCTTACGTATGACTGTACCTCAGATTGTAGATCCTTGAGGCCGATGTGGTCGCATACTAGCAACAGCTCTTGCTTGTTCAGAGTGCCTCCAGCGCCAACGCCCAACTCCTTCCAAACCGCTCTCACCTGCCCATCTGTTACTTCCTGGCATGGCCCAATGGAGTGTTTCCGACTTCCTGAGCTGTCTGGTTTCCAGCGTTTTAACTGGCCTGAAAGGTTTTAGAAATTTGTGATATTGACAATGTTAACTGCTTTGTACAGAAATTCAGATGTTCCTCATGCCTAATCTCTTCTATTGGAACATGTGTTCAGATGATACTCCAGTGGATTTGATCCAAAATTAGATCAAAGGTTTTGCAGAAACTTCTGGAGTCCATGCCAGCTTGAATACACACTATCATTAATGGGGAAAAAAGGACTTACTAAATACTAAGAAACTCTGAAATTCATGTAAATATTTCAAAGATTCTACTTTTCAGTGGTTTGTTGTCTAATATAATTTGTAATGAAAATTGTTGTATTCAATACGAAAAGAATGCAAAAAAGAAGCATTTTCACTAGTGCTGTCAGACTATTGGATCCCACTTTATAGTGTTTTAGATTTCTAATTTGGTGTACAGATAAAACAAGACAATATACTGAGACAGTTGTACAAAACTACAGAGAGTAACCACAAAAATTACCTTGTGCCTCAAAATGAAGTGAGTGTTGAATGGCATTTTGTTGTTCCCTGCTTGTTTCCTTGTTGCTCCCTGTGTCTTCATCAGACTTCAAACTCTAAAAATATGGATGTAACAGCTCAGCAAAAATCCTTTCATGCTAAAGCTTATCAAAATCGTCACTAATTTTATCAATTTGTATAGCACTTTTTACAATGGTACATTGTCTCAAAGCAGCTTTACAGAAATATAATTTTTTACATTTACAAGCGACTTACTAATGAGAGTACATTCACACACCAATGGAAGTAGAGCTGCCTTGCAAGGTGCTAGCTTGCCATTGGGGGCAATTTAGGGTTCAGTGTCTTGCCCAAGGACACTTCGGCATGGGATCACCCGGGCCGGGATTCGAACCGCCAACCCCACGGTTAGTGGATTAGTGGACAAGCCGCTCTACCGACTGAGCCACAGCCGCCCTAAACATTGAAATGTTCTACAAATGAATAGAAAGGCCTACATTATTCGCACCCGAATCCACCAATTCCACTACTGTATTAAACATTTGTTTTTGATGTCACTGCATCTATATGTGGATCTTCTCAGTATAAAGAGTTAAGATGTGTTTCTATGATATAAAAATGGGAAAGATAGCAGCAGCGTTGGGTAATCCAGTAATGGCAGAGTGAAATATGGCAGGGAGGAATTCCAAACTGCCAACACAATGAGCAGGAATAACTCTGAGACAGCAGACTAGAGAGGTGTCTCTTGTCTTTATCATGCGTTCACCGCAGCCTAACTTATGGTTTCGTTCATAACTGTGGATTAAGTGGAATTGGTGGATTCAGGTGCGAATAATGTAGGCCTTTCTATTCATTTGTAGAACATTTCAATGTGTAGGACACGTTACATACATACACTTATATGGCCAAAAGCTTGTAGACAAATCAAATTCATGTGTTTTTTGAACATCACATTCCAGATAAAAGTCTCCCTTTGCTGCTCTTTTGGGAAGGCTTTCCACTAGATTTTGGAGTGTGGCTGTGGGGACATCACTTATCTGAGAAATATATTACCAACAAAAATATTACAGCCACAAACAAGGCAAACTAATATATATTACACAGGTAAAATGTACAGTGCTTTTCAAAAGTATTTGCAGTGGTTTTCGCCTCGCCACTCTTCCATGGATGCCATTTTGCCCCATGTCTTTCTGATAGTGGAGTCATGAACAGTGACCTTTATTGATGCAAGAGAGGCCTGTAGGTGCTTTGATGTTGTCCTTGGCTCTTTTGTGACTTGCTGGATGAGTAGTTTGTTGTTCTCTTAGAGGAAGGTCATCTACTTCTGGGACAGTTCACTACTGTGCAGATTTTTTTTCATTTGGAAAAAATGGCTCTCACTGTGGTTCTTTGGAGTCCCAGAGCCTTTGAAATAGCTTTGTAACCCTTCCCAGACTGATGTATTTCAATCACCTTCTTCCTCATCATTTCTGGAGTTTCTTTCATTTTTGGCAGTGTGTTACTGGGTAAGACCTTTTAGCCAACTTCATTCTATTGAAAAAGTTCTATTTAAGTGTTGATCTGATTGAACAGGGTTTGCAGTAATCAGGCCTGAATGCAGTTTCATAGATTTGGGGAATTAGAAACAATGGGGGCAAATACATTTCCACACAGGCCCAGTTGGAATTGGATGACTTTTTTGCTTCTATATATATATACAGTATATACACATTATCATTTAAAAACTGTATTTTGTGTTTACTCAGATTGCCTTTGTTTTATATTAGATTTTGTTTTAATTTCTGAAACCATTTTGTATTTTGATATACACAAAAACAGAAGAAATCAGCAAATACTTTTTCTAAGCACTGTATCATTGCTGACAATGGTAAGGGTGGTACCCTTTCAAGGTAGCTTTATCATGCATCTTTCACATGGAAAATGTTATGCAGTGGTCAATTAAAGTATATAATATCACCTGATGAGCACAAATTTAAAGGTATGCTACAGTCACTTTTTCAGAGTAAATACAGTATACTGTATATGTAAGAACATTTTTCTGAGACTGTAATTAAGAAGCACAATACAACACAATACAAATGTGGGTTTTACACATGCAGCTTAATCACGGTGTCACTGCAGTATGTGAAGGAAACACTCAAAGAACCCATCAATACAATCATTCTTTACAAACAGGGCTCACTGTTCATCAAGTCAAAATCAATTTTCATCAGCTTGAGGTATTGAAAAACATTACATAACTGTTCACAAACAGTATTCCAGCAGAGAACACAGAGTGTTTGGCTCTTCTGTCCCACTCATATAGAATATTGCTCTCTCCAACATCTCTTTTCAATCATTCCTAATGAGACTCTCTCTTCTCTCTCACATACACCTTGGCACTGTACAAAATAAAGCCTCTACATTAAAATAGTGTTGATAAGAAACTTTTAGTCTACATAATGTATTCCATAATAAAATGTATTATTCAGTTTTCTCTACTGACCAATCATGTCCACTGAACAAAGCAAAACCTAAGAAGATTACGCAATTGTACAGTAAACAAACTTACTAATGAGGATCCTGTTTAAACCATTCTAAAACACAAACAATACTTAATTACTTCCAGCATTTGCTGGCTTCAGTTATACGGCATGGTATTGGAGCAGTTTAAACCATCCTGTTTGGCACAGATAAGTATTTATCTGCCCATGTTTTCTACTTGTCTGAATATTGCTCTCACATGCTAAAACTGTATTAATACTCAAGTTTGAATTTTAATCACATAGGCTATTAATATCTTTAAAGAGTGTGTAGAAGTCACTAACAATGTCCTGGCTTCTATCAGAATGTTTGTCGTATAAATATAATTATCTGAAAGCTATCAGTTTATCTTAACTTACCTGTTTAAACTACCCTAAAATTAACAATAAAAGATGATTATACACTCCAAAGGATGATTGTATGCTGCACGATGACAATAAAGTTTAAGCTCATCAATCTCTCATCTCATGTTGTGATCTTGGACAGTTAATAAAATGAAATTTTGCACAAAAATATGGTACAAAATGTCTGTGTATACCTGTAACATAAAATCATACTTATAGCAAATCGTATTGCATAAAACACTGGAAATGTCTTTGAAAAAATTTACCACTTCAGTTATTTACATAACAAGAGCAGCTCCGCTGAACATTCCAAGAAGATATTAAATCTCTGATTACTGATCCCCTTCTTCCAAAGACACTCACAGTAACTCGCAGTCTTTATCCAGTTTACTTCTTTCTGATTCCTATTTAAGTTAAACTCAAATTTGCCCATACATGTGTTAACGCTCTTTATATTATGGTTAAACGGACTTCTTAGCTATTTAGATAATCATACTGTTTGAGGAAATATGGCTTTGAATTCTCCAAAGAAAGTGACTTAAAACCATGTAGTCCCTCACCCTGCTAGTATAACCTGTGCCAGCTGGGTTACATAAAAGCCCTACGTATTTCAAAAATGCCAAGACGGAGAAAGGGATAAAATTTGGTATGCAAATATGTGTTTCTAAAATGAGAGACCAGCAGACCCGATTACAGCGTATCGTTGGGTTAGTTACTCACTCAAGATTTGTGTGTCTTCACCCTGGTCTCCACCCAAACCAACCAAACAAAACTTCAATTCTAAATATTTGAAGCCAAATCACTATAACTACCAGATAATCATACAGCGCTAAAATTACACTGGCTCAAATGACGCCTGTTGTATAAACAACAGACAACTGTTGTTCCTGGCCAACACAAATTGCAATGTGATGGACTTGTGGAACAACATGAGCTCTGAGACAGACACCTCTCACCAGAGAGACACTTTTTCCATAAGAGAAGTGGTTCCTAATGACCACTATTGGGTTAAGAATGTGTCTTAACACCCTGAACAAAGGTTTAAGTCTCCCTCCCCCTTCAAACATTGACATGGATGGATCTCAAACAAAGAGGTTGTTACAGTTAGCCTTTGCTCTAGCAAACTCAAATAACACCTTTTGTATTTAAAGAATTCGTAATACGATGCCTCGGAAATGAAATAGAAAGATAACAGAGCCGGAGGAGGAGTTCGCAGGAGGAGTTCCACCACACTTTTTTCTCTCCACAATGCAGACAGACAGTAATAAAATATTTCCAAAAGAAAAAAGTAAGTAAGACAGAGGCCCCATTTAACCAGCACTCCTGCACTGTAGACGGAGTGTGGGAAAGTGTATTAAACCATTCTTTGATCCTAAGCCAACAGTAACACTGAAGGCTGGTGAAAGTGGAGGTTCAAGAAAAGGCAGCCACTTGCACATTCCACATTACCACATTTCCTGAGTGGCGAGCAGCTGTGCTCACAGTCCTGTAGTGCTGGAGCCAGTGATTCAGGTACACTGTGCTCTAACTCTGCTATTGAACTACAAACACTTCAGAAAGCAACCTTGAGCATTATCCAACACAGACTCTGACATTTAAACATGTTTAAAACCCTGTATGAATGCAACATACTGTCCCATTTAGAGACAGACAGAGCTATAAATATTTATGCAGTCTCTGATAAGGTAAGAATAACATCCTTGAAACTAGACTGAGAGTGTGAAAGTGAACCGTCTTACCTCTACACTCTCTAGTGAGGTGGAGCGTTTGAGCGTGGCCTTCCTCACTCCTGTAGAGGGGGTATCATCCTTCTCCGTATCGTCCGTCAGCTCTGAGGTGGTTTTATCAGGTCGTGACCTGCGTCCATAGCGTTTGGTCCCTTTTACGAACTTTGGGCTCACCTCCTCTGTGACTGCTCAGGATTTTATTAAAAAATTAATGGTAAATGGCGCACTTATATAGCGCTTTTATCCAAAGCGCTTTACACTGTGTCTCATTCACACACACACTCATACACCAATGGTAGCAGAGCTGCCATGCAAGGCACTAACTTGCCATCAGCGGCAACTTGGGGTTCAGTGTCTTGCCCAAGGACACTTCGGCATGTGGAGTCATCCGGGCCGGGAATCGAACCACCAACCCTACGATTAGTGGATTAGTGGACAACCCGCTCTACCGACTGAGCCACAGCCGCCCCATAAGCAACATAATTGCAACATGTAGTACAAGGCATACAAGCCAAGATATTTATTTATTTATTTATTATAATTTTGACTATAAAAGCAGACACTAGGTAAAATCAAGAGGTTACATCTGTAATTTCAAATGATAGTAATATCTCAAAAAGGTCATCATGGCGTATAAGACATCAGCTGTATCTGAAAGAACGTGAACAACTTGGGGAAACACTTCAATCACATCTATTAATTTATTTTTGATCAGAAGTTACTCTTGTCATGTGAGACAATAAAATATTGTTTTATTGGAAATTTCTTCCAAAAGAGCAGTTACAGTAAATAAAATAAAATAAGAAACTGTTATAATTTTAACTGCATAAATATTTTTGTCTTAATGACAACATGTAAACCATGAACAAATATTTCTTGTGGATGAAAAACATTTTTGCAAGAATTACAATGATATTTTATACTTTTTGGGCAAACAGACACTTTTAGACTGCAATTAGCTCTAAAAAGATGTACCTGGCTCAAGGTAGCTGCTTTCCTCCTCGGATGTAGAAAGGTCTAATGATCTGGAGAGCACAGCTACAAATCCTTCTTTGAACTCTTCAAAATTGACCTAAAACCATTTATAATCATTACTACAATTATAAAACATCTATACAGACACTGTACATATTGTAATTAGGACAACTAGACCTATAATCAGGGTTATTGTAGTACTCTGAAACTATAATGAAAGCCCCCCACAAGCTTCATGCTTTAAATAAAATATTTGTAAATGAAAAATAACATGGTAACAAAATCTACATTATATAAAAGTATTATAACATTGGCTGGTACTGTCAGCTGGCATCATCACCCTTGCATAATGCCTTGGCCCAAGCAGTATGTCCAGCAGTAGTGGTAGATGAGCATCCAAACTCAGCTTGTGGCACAGTTCAGTGAGCTCTTCTTTATCCAGGTAACCCGTGCCTGTAGTGTCACAGCTGTCAAACTCCTCTTTCAGCTGAGTCACATAACGGTTCTGCTCATCCTCATCCATCCCACCACATACTGCACAACCTTCTTAACCTATGGAGCAAGATAATGTTATTTATTGAAGAAAATAAGTTATCCAGTATCAACTGGGCCTGTGTAAAAATGTATTTGCTCCCATAGTTACTAATTCCCCAAATCTATGAAACTGCATTCATAATGGGGTTCAGCTTGACTAGACAAAACCAGGCCTGATTACTGCAAACTCTGTCCAATCAAATCAGTTAAATAGAACTTTTTCAACAGCATGAAGTTGGTTAAAAGGTTTACCTTACCCAATAACACACACTGCCAAAATTTAAAGAAATTCCAGAAATTATGAGGAAGAAGGTGGTTAAAATGCATCAGAATGGGAAGGGTTACAAAGCTATTTCAAAGGCTCTGGGATGCCAAATAACCACAATGAGAGCCATTATTTCCAAATGAAAAAAACTCGGCACAGCAGTGAACCTTCTCAGAAGTGGCCGACCTTCCAAAATTCCTCCAAGAGCACAGAAACTGCTCATCCAGCATGTCACAAAAGAGCCAAGGACAACATCAAAAGATCTACAGGCCTCTCTTGCATCAATAGAGATCACTGTTCATGACACCACTGTCAGAAAGACACTGGGTAAAAATGGCATTCATGGAAGTGTGGCAAGTTGAAAAAAACACTGCTAACCCAGAAGAACATTAAGGTCTGTCTGAATTTTGCCAGATACACCTTGATGATCCTCAACCCTTTTGGGAGAATGTTCTGTGGATTGATGAGTCAAAAGTGGAACTGTTTGGAAGACAGGGGTCCCGTTACATATGCCATAATCCAAACACAGAATTCCACAAAAAGAACATCATACCTACAGTCAAGCATGGTGGTGGGAGTGTGATGATGTGGGGATGCTTTGCTGCTTCAGGACCTGGGCAACTTGCAATAATTGAGGGAAACATGCTCTCTACCAAAATATCCTAAAGGAGAATGTCCGGTCTTCTGTCTGTAAGTTGAAACTCAAGTGTACCTGGATATGCAGCAAGACAATGCAGCAAGGAGTAGACCACCTCTGAATGGCTCAAAAAGTTTAACGGGGCAATACGTTTTTCACATTGGTGATGGATGTTGGATAACTTTATTTTGCTTCAATAAAAAAAAACTATTGTATGTTTACTCAGGTTGCCTTTGTTTTAAGATCTAAAATTATTTAGTATGATATACACAAAAACAGAAGAAATCAGGATGGGGCAAATACTTTTTTTCACAGCACTATAGATAGAGAGATCAATAGATAGATATATAGATCAATCTATTGGTCCACTGATCAATTTATCTATAGTGCTGTGGAAAAGTATTTGCCCAAGGACTATCAACAGTGGTTACATTATCAACACTATTGCGCAATAGAGTTTTGGTTATCTTAATCTGCTTAATGTATACCACATACAACCCCAATTCCAAATCAGTTGGGATGCTGTGAAAAATGTAAATAAAAACAGAATGCAATGACTTGCAAATTTTATAAACCCATGTTATTCACAACAGAACATAGAAAACATAACAAATGTTTAAACTGAGTAAATGTACCATTTTAAGGAAAAAATAAGGTAATTTTGAATTTGATGGCCGCAACACGTCTCAAAAAAGTTGGAACGAGGCAACAAAAGGCTGGAAAAGTAAGTGTTACTAAAAAGAAACAGCTGGAGGTTAATTGGCAACAGGTCAGTAACATGATTGGGTATAAAAAGAGTATTTTAGAGAGGCAGTCTTTCAGAATGAAAGATGGACAAAGATATACCAATCTGCAAAAAACTACATGACTTGACTTGACCAGACAAATAAACTGGAGATTTCTTGTGACTAAAACTTTAAAGATGATAATCTTTTGTATTTGCAATATTAATATTGTTGCTCACTAAATGAATATAGTATATTTTAATGCTATTATGTCTGTACTAGATATATAAACCCCCACACATGTAGAAACCTTTGTCTTACTCCACTTCTAAGGGTTTCCACTACAAATACCATTACAAACCATCAGCAAACCTTTTTTTTTTTTTTTTTTTAAAGAAGCTTTCCTCGTGGGGAAAGCTTGTTTTTGTCTCCACCAAGATATGGTGAGATCTCCAACATGCCCACACACACACACACACACACACACACACACACACACACGAGACCACCAAGAGTGAGAGATCAAGAGTGCACATATTTGCTTTGTCACATGTATAAAGTATTATCACTGACACTTTCGATAGACCAGTTCAAAGTGTGTTTACACACAGTTATGTATACGTGTGTTTCCCATGATGTATTGCGCGAAGCCCGAACGCTTCACCATGGGAACGAGACTCGACTGTAGCGAAAACAAAAGCCTGATCAGCCAGGACAACTTCATCTGTTTTAAACAGTCAGTGTCATGGGCAACACTGGAATCCTCAAACGTCTCGGAGCAGATGCGTGGGCGATGTCGAAAATATGCACACGTAACTGAAATAATGAAACATGAGACCATCTTACCGTTTTTACTGCACAGTGCCGTTACTTTCCATACAATCCTCTCTGTCCCACCGCATCACCACATGGCTTAAAGAACTAAAGTGACAAATTCCCATTTAATCCACAGGACAAGGGAGAAGGAGTGTGTTTGAGGTACCGGTAAACACACACACACACACACACACACACACTGTACCGAGACACTCTCGCCGTTAGTTAGTTATTGGTCATTCAGTGATGCTGTGTGTGTGTGTGTGTGTGTGTGTGTGTGTGTGCGTGTGTGTGTGTGTAAAGCGCACCCTGCCGGCCAGGCGGACAATAACGTGGACTGCCTGCAATCACTGACTACATGGAGCTCTCATCAATGCTTATCTTTTCTTACCAGAGTTTTCCGCATTGAATTCATGTTACTCTCCACAGTAGTTAATGCCAAATGGCTCATATGAACCGTGCTGGAAAACAAACAAACAATAGAAACCCTCACAGAACTTGTAATAGTTTTACTGGTTATTATGGCAACTATTAGTTTAATGATTTAAAACCAATATAAAGCTGATGGTTTGTAATGGTATTTGTAGTGGAAACCATTTTTTCAGCTGTGAAAATAGACATTCTGGGCTTTAAGAATGTGCAGTTTTTCATAAGATTTTTTTACCTAGCCTATTAGGTTTAAATTGTATAATTTTTGTTGCAGTAGTTGTATACTATCTGTTTTACTATCAAAAAACTTTAGTTGCGCTTCTCTGTTTTATCTCTGTACAATTGTTATTGTGCAAAGGTGTGAATTGTTTGCGCAGCAGAGGGATCACACCCCTTCCTTTTGCCATGGCACTGCTCACAGGCAGCTAATCCCAGAGTCACAATACTCTTCACACAGAAACTCAACTGTGTCCTGACTCATCTTATAACAGACTTGCGTTGATAAAATAATTCATTTCTTTATACTGATTGAAAATGTTCGATAAGTTGATTTCCAATCTGCTGGGGGAATGGAAAGGCAGTGTACTGCTAGAAAGGGTTAAACATGTATGAATGTACAAGCAGTTTTATACACCTGTTCTGATACTCTGGCACTAATGTATCAAAATAGATACAATGAAATATAATTCATGTACTTTCATACCTTTATAATCATTACTGATTATGACATCATGTCAGGCTGCTAATATTGCTCTATATCACTTGCCCTATATTACTCTGATATAACATATCTCATGAATCATATTTGTTTATAAAACAAAACTGTCCACAGTTGGTGGGAATGAAAATTAACACTCCATTTCACAGTTTGTCATGTTATTTTAATGACGCTTTCTTATTGAAAACATGACAATACATGTTACACCAATTGAGCCTGAGCCAACAGTTTTATTAATTAGTCTAAATGCTTGGATCCCTTCTGACATGGTCTAGTTAATTTACTTGAATGATGGACTTATTTCAGGTGTCTAAAGATTAAAACAGTGAATATGTATTATTTAAGGAATATAAGGCTAATTAAGAAATGTAAGGCTAGGTTTGCTGTGAGCAGTTAGAAAAAGAGATAAGATTATTAATAACTGTGTTATAAATGGTATTACAACACTGCTGAATTCTCAAATCTGATTGATTAGAAGGTATAAAAACCATATAATAATTTGGTTTGGCTTCTGTGGATGGAAGGTTCATACTTGAAGGTTTAATGGCTTCAGTAACTAAAAACGATAGTTTGCATGGGTTGTTGTCACAATCTCGCCAGCAGAGGGCGCTGTAGCCATAGTTGACTGTTCATGTCATGCCATAGTTGAGTGTTCATGTCATGCCATAGTTGAGTTTTCATGCCATGCCATAGTTGAGTGTTCATGTCATGCCATAGTTGAGTGTTCATGCCATGCCACAGTTGTCTGTTGATGTCATGCCATAGTTGTGTGTTCATGCCATAGTTGAGTGTTCATGTCATGCCATAGTTGAGAGTTCATGTCATGCCATAGTTGTGTGTTCATGCCATAGTTAAGAGTGTTCATGCCATGCCTAAGTTAGATGAGTGTTTCCTACCATGGTGTAAGGAGTGTTTAGGCCTGAGTTAAATGTACATTTCATGCCTGAGTTAAATGAACGTTTCATGCCCGAGTTAAACAAGTGTCTCAAGTCATAGACCTGGGGCCCGTTTCACTAAGGAAGTTCAACCAACTCTGAGTTAAAACTTGAACTCTGAGTTGACTTACCCTGTGTTGGGAAACTGAGTTTTCGGTTACAGAACAGTTGAAATGAGTTAGTTCAATCAACTCTAAGTTGAGTGACTCTGAGTTATGCGCGTGCACCACAGCTATAAAAAGCCATTATCAATGGAGCGCAGATATTATGAGTCACCATGGCAACAGCATCAGACAAAAAGACAGAGGACAAAAGGCCAGAGAGTTAGCTTGGGAGAAAATAGCTGCTCGAGTCAAACCTCCCTGTAGTTACACACTTTGGTCAATTCAAGAATAATTCATGCAATTGTATATTGTTTATTTGAAAGCATTAGAAAAGCACTATCACAAAGACACTGGGTAAAAATGGCATTCATGGAAGTGTGGCAAGTTGAAAAAACACTGCTAACCCAGAAGAACATTAAGGTCTGTCTGAATTTTGCCAGATACACCTTGATGATCCTCAACCCTTTTGGGAGAATGTTCTGTGGATTGATGAGTCAAAAGTGGAACTGTTTGGAAGACAGGGGTCCCGTTACATATGCCATAATCCAAACACAGAATTCCACAAAAAGAACATCATACCTACAGTCAAGCATGGTGGTGGGAGTGTGATG
>JAFFST010050184.1:69804-81821 GCA_022414735.1 Noturus placidus | reverse complement strand
GTGTGTGTGTGTGTGTGTGTATATATGTATGTGTGTGTGTATGTATATATATGTGTGTGCATTCAGTGCATTTCCCCACAATTTATTCCAAAATGGATTAAATTAATTATTTTCCTCAAAATTCTACAAACAATACCCCCTAATGACAACATGAAAGAAGTTTGTTTGAAATCTTTGCAAATTTATTAAAAATAAAAAAAATTAAAAAGCACATGTGCATAAGTATTCACAGCCTTTGCCATGACCTTCAAAATTAAGCTCAGGTGCATCCTGTTTCCACTGATCATCCTTGAGATGTTTCTACAACTTGATTGGAGTCCACCTGTGGTCAATGCAGTTGATTGGACATGATTTGGAAAGACACACACCTGTCTATATAAGGTCCCACAGTTAACAATGCATGTCAGAGCACAAACCAAGCCATGAAGTCCAAGGAATTGTCTGTACACCTCCGAGACTAGATTGTATCGAGGCACAGATCTGGGGAACGGTATAGAATCATTTCTGCAGCATTGAAGGTCCCAATGAGCACAGTGGCCTCCATCATCCATAAATGGAAGAAGCTTGGAACCACTAGGACCCTTCCTAGAGCTGGCCACATGCCCAAACTGAGCAATCGGGGGAGAACGACCTTAGTCAGGGAGGTGACCAAAAACTCGATGGTCACTCAAACAGAGCTCCAGCGTGTCTCTGTGGAGAGAGGAGAAACTTCCAGAAGAACAACTATCTCTGCAGAACTCCACCAATCAAGCTTGTATGGTAGAGTGGCCAGACGGAAGTCACTCCTCAGAAAAAGGCACATGACAGCCCACCTGGATTTTGCCAAAAGGCACCTGAAGGACTCTCACACCAAAGACTGAACAAAGATTGAACTCTTTGGCCTGAATGGCAAGCGTCATGTCTGGAGGAAACCAGGCAGCAGTCATCACCTGGCAAATACCATCCCTACAGTGAAGCATGGTGGTGGAAGTATCA
The DNA here is from genome assembly GCA_022414735.1 of Noturus placidus. Classification (NCBI taxonomy): domain Eukaryota; kingdom Metazoa; phylum Chordata; class Actinopteri; order Siluriformes; family Ictaluridae; genus Noturus; species Noturus placidus. The sequence goes on along the minus strand of JAFFST010050184.1, from coordinate 80,846 downwards.
TGCTGTGGGGATGTTTTTCAGTGGCAGGAACTGGGAGACTAGTCAGGATCGAGTGAAAGATGAATGCAGAACTGTACAGAGACATCCTTGATGAAAACCTGCTCCAGAGCACCTGGACCTCCGACTGGGGCGAAGGTTCATCTTCCAACAGGACAATGACCCTAATCACACAGCCAAGATAACAAAGGAGTGGCTACAGGACAACTCTGTGAATGTCCTTGAGTGGCCCAGCTAGAGCCCAGATTTGAACCCGATTGAACATCTCTGGAGAGATCTGAAAATGAAAATGGCTGTGCACTGACGCTCCCCATCCAACCTGCTGGAGCTTGAGAGGTCCTGCAAAGAAGAATGGGAGAAACTGCCCATAAATAGGGGTGCCGAGCTTGTAGCATCATTCTCAAAAAGACTTGAATGCCAACATGTACTGTGACATACTGAAGCAGAGCATGATCCCCTCCCTTCGGTGACTGGACCACAGGGCAGTATTCCGGCATGATAACCTTGCTAAAGAAGCTGAGGGAGAAGGTGATGGACTGGCCAAGCATGTCTCCAGACTAAACCGTATTGAGCATCTGTGGGGGATCCACAAACAGAAAGTGGGAAGAGCACAAGGTCTCTAACATCCACCAGCTCTGTGATGTCATCATGGAGGAGTGGAAGAGGACTCCAGTGGCAACCTGTGAAGCTCTGGTGGACTCCATGCCCAAGAGGGTTAAGGCAGTGCTGGAAAATAATGGTGGCCACACAAAATATTGACACTTTGGGCTCAATTTGGACATTTTCACTTAGGGGTGTACTCACTTTTGTTGCCAGTGGTTTAGACAGTACTCACTTTTGTAAGATAGATTATATATTATAATATATTATATTATAAAAACCCAATAAGCCAGTGACATTTTTGAGGTAAGATAGAACATTATTAGAATGATTTATTTCGGCCTTCCTAAAGTTTATAGTAGAACGACATAGATTTATTATTTTTTATATGCAGACTCAAAGCACTACATCACTAGCAATCATATCTATGTAACCTATTGTAAGAAATCTACTGGAATATACAATGATTCAATTGCATTTTGACTTCTGACCATATTAGGATTACTGTACTTCGTTAAATTACACAACTGAACCTTTGATACAAAAATAACTAAGGACTTATTTGGCTTTGCAAATGCCTGTGCATTTTTGCCAATAATATAAGGTGTTCTATATCTCTGGTTACATGACATCCTCAGCTTACTAGACATTACACGCTTCTAGAAACTTTAGTCACTCATTGTGATGTTGATCAAGAAAGCATTTGTTTGTCTGTTCACTCAGATGACGAGGTAACAGTGGGGAAGTTCTATGCCACTTTCCTGATACAGGACTACTTTAGGAAATTCAAGAAACGCAAAGAGCTAGGTCTTGTGGGACGGCACCCTACCAGTCATAACACCACCATTGTGCTACAGGTGAGATAATACCTTTCAAGATACAAATGTTGAAATTTAAGTATGTTTAGAATTGAATTTTTTTTCTCACTAATTTAGTCACCCTGCAGTTAGGTCTCCCATATCACGTGACAGCTACTCAAAGACACCCATTAGAGGCTAGTGCCACTGTGATTGATAGGGGATTAATAGGGGAGAGAGAGAATGCCACCCCTCCCTCCTTGACAGTATGGTCAATTTTGTTCTCTTGGACATGGACAATTTTGTTCTCATGGATAGGGCTTTTTAAATTTCTTTGTGTTTGACATTGTATTTGCATAATAACCTATAGCCATATTTATATCTTTGATGTATGCATTGATATCTGAAGTGAAAAAGTGTGCAAAAAAATGTACACTATGAAAAAAAAATTAAGCTCAAAATGAGTATTTACTGTACATGTGCATGGCCATGATTTCATCTCTATATGAGCCTCAGATGATACTATAATGGTAGGAATATGTCACATTTCTGACATGGGAACATTTGGCTTTAAAAAACTGACTGAGCCAAAAGGCTTTTGCTCTGTTATTTTGTGTGTGTGTGTGTGTGTGTGTGTGTGTGTGTGTGTGTGTGTGTGCGTGTGTGTGTGTGTGATTTCATATGTTTTTCTCATGGTAGGCTGGTCTGAGGACACTGCATGACATAGGCCCTGAGATTCGCAGAGCCATATCATGTGACCTGCAAGATGAAGACCTGGTAGACTTTAACCCTGATGAAGACGAAGACATATACCGGGTACAGATGAGTTTTTCAGTCAACAATGTTTCTAATAATAGTGTTGCAGCTTCTGTGGTTCTGATTACGCTGAATGTTTTATACTGTGTTTGACTGAATTGTGAGGGAAGGCAACAGAGACAATTACTCTATTCATTTCTTTATGCTGTGCCTGAACTGTTGAGAGAGACTGTTACCTAACATCATGGATACTAAATATACAGTACGTGATCTTATATGTAGTGAGCCTAACAATCCAGGAGGTTGTGCTTTTCATAAGTTTTAAATATTCGATCACATTCCATAATAGTTTTTATAATAAATTAAAAAGTTTGAATTGAATATATGTCATTTTATCTGATGTGTAAGGGGATAAAAATGGTTCAAGAACAGTATAATTAAGAATATTACAGTTGATTCATTAAACTAATGAGTATGAGTAGGGTGCAAATCCCTGAAACTGGTTAAAATGTAGTTATACAAATGCTCTAAGAAGTGTTAATACTTATTAAAACCAGTATAAACTTTCATAATTCACCTACATATAAACATTAAATTATAGGGTCAGAGGAAAATGCATTCATTTTAAATAGGAGATTGCTGCGAGGTTTGTATTTAGTCTTCATTAGTTCATTAAACAATATAGAAAAGTCTTTAAAAGTCTAATATTGTCTAACTATTTTTTAAAGCTTTTTTTATCAACATTATAGTATATATTCACACAAAGTTTGAAGTATGTATCAATGCATACATTTTTCTCTCTTTCCCCGTCTTTTCCCAGAGAAATGGAGGCCTCTTTGGAAATCATGTCAATCATGTCAATGGAGATCACAGAGGCTCATCCACCTCCACCAATGTGACCCAGCGACCCCTTCACGTCCCACCCCTTCCCTTCTATGTGCAAGTTGAGCCCCCTCCACAACCCCTTTATGGCCAAAATCGTCCGTATTCAAACCCCAACTTGTACTTCAAGTCCCCCAAGTCCTCCAACTCCAACCTCAACAATGCCAATGTGCCATGCATGCCTGTCCTAACCAACGGAGGGCAATACCGCCCTCACACAGATTGGCACACCAGAAGCCGGGTGTCTTCCTTGGGTTCCTACCTCAACCTCAGGAGTGATGCAGAATCACAGCGAAAGTCTCATTTTAAGAGGTGAGCACTTTTTTCTGGGTTGAGTTTTGTGTGACATGAAATGTAATGCATATTGGATTGTAGACTGTATTCTACAGTTAAATGGTTTCCAAATATGTATATCCTGCCAGTTAATGGTTAAGGAGAATGTATCACTGATGAATAACAAAACTATTACAGAGCACTACAGTATGTGCTGATCTCCTCAACCTGACTGAAGTACTGACCTGATCCTGTCCATGTTCATATGTGGATGCTGTTTTGCTTAACAGCAATGCTTTAACGGAAATGACTGGACTAAAGTCCGATGTTAAATATTTATCTTTATCTCTTTTTTTGTGCTGACAGCTCTTTGATTTTTCTGATGGTAGTCAATGACAAATGGATTTCACATGTGTCCAGCCTCGTATTTCAGCCTCACTGAAATGGGACATGGTTAAAATAGGCAACAATAGGCAATTGAAAAATAGATGTTTGATAGTACTGTATATGTTACCTGAGGAACTGGACTGTTTGTATTCATTTGGTTAAAGTGTGCAGCAAATAACTGGTGCCATGATGTGACATGAAAAGTGCACATTATTTTCAAATGTGATTTTAGGCCCATATACTGTATATGTAACATATCATATGTACATGGACAGGAGAGCACCAATAGCTTTTCCAGTAGGTTACAAGGGTCCAAATGCTTGTTCCTGATATTAGTATGTCTAAAAATGCTTTGCTGTGGTCAGATTAGAAAAAAATCTAACTTTTTGGTGAACATCAGCATGTTTTGTTACAAAAGGGGACTGCGTATAAGGAAAAGAAGCATTCTGTATGTTGAAGGGAAAGCAAGTTAAAAAATTCAAAAGCTGTTGACTTCCTTTTCAAATAGAGAAACACAGCATACTACATAAGGACTCTGCGGGTAAGGTAACTGGATTATAAACTGAGATAAGGCTTTATTATTTACCTATGAAAAGGTTGTCTTATCTACTGTGAATGGGGTGATGCACTTTGCACTTTCATACTGCATGTATGAAAACATGTCCCGAAACGTGTAAGCTGCACTCAGTTCTGCTGTACCTTATTATCAGGAAAGGCTTATTTCTTGCAAAGCTTCCAAACTGCTTATTATAAGGAAAGTGACATTTAACAGTTGATTTAGAAACTTAATCACAAGAATCATTCAATTAAACATGTATATTTAGGCTGTTTTTTCTGCTTCACCATGCTCCACATTGTGTCAGGGGACAGTGTGCTTATGGGTCCAATTCCAGATTCCAGACATTTGTTGTGGCCCTAATTTGGCTTATTAGAATTCTTTTATTAAAAATATGTATGTATTTTTAAATCCTTTACCTGATTTGTGCAGGTCAACAACCATCAGTATTTTGTTTAGAATTTTTTCTAAAAATAGTCACAGATGTCAAAGGGAGTTTTTGTACCCTTTATATTTACAGTGGGGGAAATAAGTATTGAAGGCGTCAAAAAAAAATCAGTAAATATATTTCCAATGAGGCTTTTCATATGAAAATGTCAACAGACTTTGGCATTAACTCAAGAAATCGACACATATAAAGAAATCACAACATTAAAGTTCTTAAATGAAGTTATGTGTAATAAAGAAGAATGACACAGGAAAAAAGTATTGAAATGTATTTAATATTTAGTGAAGAAGCCTTTGTTTGTAATGACAGATTCAACACGCTTCCTGTATGAAGAAATTAATCAGCCGCAGTATTCAGGTGTGGTTTTTGGCCCATTCTTCTAAACATATTGTGTTTAAATCTTGTTCAATTGGATTGAAGTAAGGTGATTGACTGGGCCATTCTAACACCTTGTTTTTTTTTCTGAAACCAACTGAGTTTCCTTCATTGTATGCTTTGAATCATTGTTCTGCTGGAAGTTCCATCCACGTCTCATCTACATCATCCTGGTGGATGGCAGCAGAATCTTCCAGTAATGGGCTCCATTCATCGTTCCTTCAATTATATGAAGTCTGCCAGTACCATGCGATGAATAACAGCCCCACACCATGATGTTTCCACCTCCAAACTTCACTGTTGCTATAGTGTTTTTAGGGTGCAGTGCCATTTTTTCTCCGAACATGGTGTGTAGTATGACAGCCAAGAAGTTAAATTTTGCTCTTGTGTGACCAGACTACACTCTCCCAGTATTTCATAAGCTTGTCCAAATGAGTTATAGCAAACTTTAAACGAGCTTCAACATGCCTTTTCTTTAATAATGGAGTCTTGCCGGGTGAGCGTGAGCAGTGGAGTGCATTGCCTATAGTTTTCTCTATGACTATGGCACCTGCTGCCTCCAAGTGTTTCTGGAGCTCTTTCTGAGTGGTCCTTGGCTCTTGGGTTACTCGTCTGACTATTCTTATGACTCCCTGGTCAGAAATCCTGTGAGGAGCTCCTGTGCGTGGCCGGTTGATGACGGGGTGATGTTGCTTCAACTTGCGGATAATGGCCCCAATGGTGCTTACTGGAAGATTCAGAAGTTTTGAAATACGTCTGTATCCGATTCCATCAATATGTTTCACAACAATAAGGTGGGGAAGGTCTTGGGAGAACTCTTCGCTTTTACCCATCATGAGATGTTTCTTGTGTGACACCTTGGCAATTAAAGCCTTTTTATAGACCATCAATTTACTAACCCAGCTGGTACTAATTTGCACAGATAGGAGGTACAGGTATATTTATTACAGATTTCAGCTGGTTCCTCGCCATGGAGAACTGTTTTTTCTTAGTGTGTTCAATACTTTTTCCCTCTATCATTCCACTTTATTACACATAATTCTTTATATTTCTGGATTTCGTGAGTTAATACTGATGTCTGGTGAAAATTTCCTGTGAAAAAACCTCATTGGAAATATGTTTACTGAAAAAATGGACGTGTTCAATACTTATTTCCACCACTGTATATGCCAGAGAAACAGCATAACCGAACAAATGGAAGATTGAATTTTTGGTCATTTTTATGAAGGTGCCAATAATTCTGTAGGGCACTCTGATCAACCTAATCCTTTCTGAATCCTGCCCCTATAAATGAATGTGTGGTGCTGCTACATGTAGTTACTACTCAATATAATACATTCAACCTGAGTCAGGTTTGCTAAAATTAATTCTTTGTTTAGAAATATGTCCTCATCTGATCACTGTTTTCTATTTTATCTTTTATGCCTATCCATCCATCCGTCCGTCAATGTATGCACACATTTGCCTGTTTCTCTGCCTGCGTGATGGGACAGACCACGATACTATGAGACCTATATTAGGTACTTGTATGCTATTGTAATGCCTATATAAACCTTTAATTTAACTTAGACAAGGGTCATTTTTTATTATTATGTAACTAGAATCATCCTAATATTTTCACAAATTTCACAGATTATAGATTTGCTATAGTTTCCATTTTAGTATATGTGCAATCTATATGAAATTTGAATTTCATTGGTTTCATAGTTTCATTTCTCCAATCACTTCAAGGTCAGACTCAACAGCTGGTTTTTACCCCACCATCTGTCGACAAGCCTCTCTCCACGGGGATGTAAGCGACGATGACCGAGGTTCAATGGAATATTACAGCGGGGAGGAGTTTCAGGAGGATGACCTCATGCTGGCTGGGGACAGGTAACTCCGTGACATGTTACACTGTTACTGCAGCCACGCCCGTTCAAATCACAGCAGCTTTATTTACATGGTCATACTAAGTAGGACTGGGCGATATGCATAAATTCTTATATCACGATATGGATAATTTCATATCTTGGAACAATATGAATCATGCCATTTTATGCTTTCTCTATAATAAATGTAAAAATTAACTATTCAAAATAACTATGCATTCTTGACTGCTTTTTGATAATTTTGTGAACTAAACAGCAGTGAAAGGCACTTTTTCTTCTCCTGTGACACTGACCAGAACTATCACAAATGAGAAAAAGAAAAACATAACACTGTCAAAATGGAAACAATATGAACACAAAATATAAAAAGTAAATATTAAAACACTCTATTAAACTGCAAATGTCAGGAATTCAGATGATAGAACTGCCTTTGCTTTTAAGTTCCTCATCTTTTAGCTGGGCTGATGCCAGTTCTGTGAAAAATAACTTTTGTGATATATATATATATCACATACTTTTGTTTATTAACAAAGTCTCATTGTCTTTATGCTTCGTCTTATGTCCCTGGCTCCAGGAGGTCATATAGAGAGTATCAGGAAACAGTAAGCAGTTTGGAGTCAAATCCTCCTCATGAGAATCAAGACCCTGAGTGTTTCTATGATGATGATGAGCAACCCATTTGCCAGGAACCTAAGAAATCACCGATGAGAAGGCTTTTGCCCTCAACACCTCAGGGTGAGATTATATCAAAAGTCTGCACAAAGATATGATCTGTTGTTTACACAAGGAAAATCTGCAGTCACAGCAGTATTGATGTCCTCTGTGCTTGACACTTATCTGCTACACAGCGCCTTATAAACAAAGAAATTTATCTATTTAAAATTTAGATCTGAAATTTATATAGTTCTTTAAAGCTGCTTTGTGCTAGTGTCCATTATGAAAATCGCTTTACAAATAAAACTAAACTCAATTGAATTGAAATCACAATATACCAGTATACATCAGTAATAAAAGTAGAGGTAGAAAAATTGTAGCTGTTCAGACAAAGGTCCTTCATTAACTGCACAAGCTATGTGCTTCCTCAGCTGCACACGGCACACAGATAAATTCTGGAATGACAAATTAATAAGATTTATTACTACCTTACAATCTTTTTCTCTTCAGGCATTTTAAGGTGTGAAATAAACTCTGGATGAATTAACCCTATTCTCTTCGATGATGAGTGTTTCTGAAAGTATTGATAGGAAGGTTAAATGTGCGTTATGATTTTCTCTGCCTGTTTTACCTCCACACAGCTCCTCATAGACCTTCTTTCAACTTTGAGTGTCTGTGCAGACAAAGAAGCCAGGATGAGACTCCTCATTCTTCCTCCTTTCATCAGCACACTGCTCTACCTCTGCAACTAATGCAGCATCAGGTAACCTCAATCAACACACACACACACACACACACACACACACACACACACACACACAGAGCTCTAGTGATACTAAACAGCAGTTTCTATCCTATGTTGACAGATATTTTTAAATTTACAAAATAGGATTTCAAAGTTATAAGGCTCCATAGCAGAGTCATGAATTAAACTGCTTCTCACCCTGTCACACTGTGGGATGTGGTTTTATTGCTGGGTGGCTGTTCAGATAGTATTTAACTCTAATAATCACTAAAAAAAAATGCTATGAATAATGAATGAATCATTATTTGAGTCAAACATGTAAGATTGCCTGCATTAGGCTCTAGCTGTGTTGAGTGATATTCAGAGATACATGGTAAATATTTGAGTCAAATATAGGGTCCTCTTGTGAATATCTGATTGGGCAGCTCCTGATTAATGCTATTCGAGTTGAGATAGGCTGCAAGTTGTAAAATTTTGGAGATTTCTGATCTAACGTCATCAGTTCTAGCATGCTACGCATGTGCCATTTGTTACTTTGGCATCTCTTGCTAGCGTTTTAATATTTTTGCTTTGATGTCAGTTGAAAATTACATATGATAGTGTGGGTATAACCAAAAGAAGTAATAAATTAATGTTTATTTGTAAATATGCTGATATTGCATTTCATATCGCACTAATTGTCTAACGTTTTATGAAAGATTACACTATCATTATATAGATTTTCAAAATGTTTTCCTGTACTTCTCTCATTATAACCAAAATGGAGTCTTGAGAGGATTGCAACATCATCAGTTCTAGCATGCTATGCATGTGCCATTTGTTTCCTTGGCATCTCTTGCTAGCTTCTCATTTTAGCTGATAACATAACACATCCTTTTTGCATAGATACAAAGTAGGCCTTATCCTGCCTTCAAAATGGGTCGACCTTTATTTCAGGGACATGAAATCCCAACCAATAACGCTGTTTATCTGCCTCCCACACAGAACTTTTTTTAAGTGCCCAGAACAACCATATGAAATGCTAACATATACCACTGCGCTGTTTTTTACGCTTTTTTTATTACATAATAACCTCCATTACTGAAGATCATCCATCCCATGCATGTTGCCTAGGTGATGGCTGTAGCTGGCCTAGACTCCAGCCGAGCACGACTCTCTCCTACACGCTCGATCCACTCATGGTCCACGCCCCCGGACACGCCCCCATCCTACACCCCTCTCATCCAGGTGGACTGGCATGGAGAACCACCCAGTGCCAGCAGCACTCCAGCATTGGCTCGCCGCAGCTCCTGGTACACCCAGAAGGGCCATGATTGGTCACCCAAATCGGTCACACCCACTTCCTCCCTCTTACAGATCCCACCTGCCTACAGCAGTCAGTATCTGCAGCAGAGAGGCAGCGCTCATAGTCTGGTGGAGGCAGTGAGTGTCAATTTTATTGCTTGGTCTTCTGTTACTTGGTGCATAATACTTTGCTTATATTCATCCAACCCTTTTCAATTAATCTGGTCATTTCTAGGTAAGAAGGTAGAGAAACATCATCTATGACAGAGCCATTGTGGTAAAACAGCAGCTGATTGAAATACATTTTTTTTTTTTGTAATCTTTGCTGTAGGTGTTGATATCGGAGGGACTGGGAAAATATGCAAAGGACCCAAATTTTGTGGCAGCAGCCAAACATGAGATCGCAGATGCATGCGAGATGACTATTGATGAAATGGAAAGTGCGGCAAGCAACTTGCTAAATGGAAGTCTGGGCAATAGCATGGGATCAGATGGTACCGGCACACCTCAGAGCATTATAGGCCACAGTCTCCACAACTACAGCGATGAGGAGACAGAGCCAAACAGTAAATACGAGGAGGACCTCACAGACGAAATTATATGCATCTCAAATTTATAGCATTTGCTAAAAAAAAAAAAAAAGAAAAAAAAAAAGAACAAACAGATGAAGGGAGAAATAGTGCCTTCTAGGGGAGTGGAGACAAACAACTCTTTGGGCCGATCAACCAAGCTAAATTCAATCTCATTCTACAGCTGTCACTTAACTGAGATGTGGGCTTGCTGCAGAAAAAATTTACAAAAAATGTGAGCTCTTAACTGTATGTATGCGTGTGCATGTGTGTGTTTCTCATCAGCTTTTTACAAGAATATTTTCCCACATTCTTTACATATCAACCAAAAAAAAATTTCAGTCATATCGCTCTCCATTGCCTAAAACTGTTAAGTAATATCACCCCATAACCATATTCTCAAACTTGAAAAAGACTTTTTTACTACATATACATACGGTAGAATCTGACAACACAGCATAAAGTCTAGACAAGTTTCTCTCTATAATTACATACCGTTATATAATAAATTAAAAATTTTTTTAGCACAAACACAGTAATATTACACCCAGAACTAAAATTATTTATGAATAACATTTCAGTCTAGCCATGGTTTGAGCCAGTGTGAATGCAAAATGCACACGATATGCACAAGATCCACTCTGTCCTTCTTATATGATACCTTTTAAAATTGGCAGGCATGTGCTCATAACCTCGATGTACAGTGGTGTGAAAAAGTGTTTGCCCCCTTCCTCATTTCCTGTTCCTTTGCATGTTTGTCACACTTAAGTGTTTCGGAACATCAAACCAATTTAAACAGTAGTCAAGGACAACACAAGTAAACACAAAATGCAATTTGTAAATGAAGG
>JAFFST010050184.1:53819-67582 GCA_022414735.1 Noturus placidus | reverse complement strand
GAGAGAGAGAGAGAGAGAGAGAGAGAGAGAGACACCCACACATACACACACACACTGGGTTTTCCCTACTTAATCCAAAACTGGTACATTTGGGAAGTAAGTCACATATTGTGTGCATAATAAGTAGATTTATGAGTTACCAATGCTGCATTACAAGACATTTTGTAACACTGAGTGACATTCAAATAACATTTATTTTCACAAACATGTTTATGTAGTATAGGCCATGTTGTCATGCTTTAATCCTTCAAGAGTCCGTTTTTATTTTTGCATGGTTTTGAAGAATGTGTGTGAAAGCTCCTGCTGTCCTCATCACACACTCCTACTCCTCAGGTGACCAGTCATGAGAAGTACTATCTACACACATCTGCACTACCCAAGAGCTGCTAACTCCACACTGCACCTCTGCTACCTCTACCAGTCAGGCTCTAATGTCATGTCAGCATGTTCCCTTAGGGACCAAAGACATTGGGACGGGGAGTGAAACAGTTATTGCCCTTTTTCAGACTGTCAAAAAAAACTTTCACAACAGCTGCATGAGTGTATCATAGTGTCATTTACAAGCTGCTCTCTGATTAGCCTGTCTGAATGAACAGGGTTCATCACAATACTGAGTCCAACAAGAAATTAAAGCTAGTGTTGGCCAGCTAAAATGTTTTTATTAGCATAACACTAACCAGCATCTATTAATCTCTCATAATGTTCTAGATAACTGGACTAGTGGTGTGACCACAGACTCTAGTTGCCTATTTGTCAGTTATAAATGTCACTTGGACAACTCAAAACCTTCACAGAGGATTATCTAATAACTTGTAATCATTGTTTACAGTATAGCATTTTGCAAAATTAGAAAATTCTTGAACATTCCATCCAATCCAATGAAAGTCGCTTAATTAAATAATAGATGCAATTATGGTTAAATTAATTGTAAACAAATTGAATGTGTCCTGTTATTTGAAGCCACTTTCTATTTCACCTCTCCTAACTGCCAGGTGCATGAGAATCACCTGGGCACCTTCTTGTGACTGTGCACACATTCAAGAGACATTCCAGGAAAATGTATTAGCAATAAATATCACTGTCTTAAGACCGTATTTTCATTTCTGCTTCATTTCTGTACATTGGAACAAATGTACACCATATAGAGCATACGGGTTTTCTGTCCTCTTAACCCTTTCTGTCCTAACACACTTTTTTTTCATAGAACAGCACCGAACCTATTATCTTTGAGTTGGACTTCCCTAGTTAGCATTGTTAGCCTTATTTTCTATCTCTTACCATAAGCCACTGTGTGATGGGACTTGGTTTTCCCTCCTTATGATGGGTTCTTTTGTTTTTTTATCCTAAGGATGATGTTGCAAGACACTTGTGCAGCCAGTGTCTTAATTGTTTTAAAGCTGAAGACTGGTACCAGCTATTTGCAAACTGCCTCAGTATTAAACATCTAAAAGACAGGGTCTGACCCCAGTTGACTGGACATTACAGTTGAACCACCATATTAAACCCCAGTAGCATCTGAAAATAAGTCTGGCTCAGTCCCTGCTAGCTTGCAAGAACTGGAAACAGGCAGTCACTCTTAAATAGGTGGTGGCCCGAGTTGGATAGGATAGTGCTAGGCAACCTGCAGGACCCAGTGATAGCTTTCACACAACTCTGGTTGCAACTAAATTCGCTATGCCACAGTGCAAGGTTTTAGTTGAGTTTTAAAGAGGAATTTGGACAGACAGCTCACCTGGCATGCTGTGGTGTGCATTTTAAGTAATAAAGCAGGGTGGACGGTAACCTGCTGCTGATGCCTGTATGTCTGCACAAAGCACTATATACAGATGTGCACTGATGACATGCAGTGCATCACATGTGGCATGCACTGGCAATATATTAGCTGTTTTACTGTTAGGATCGGAGCAATCACTTCAATCTACAGAATTGGATACCTCAGTAAGGGAACTGATTGACACTCCCAGGATGGGACATCCAGGCCACAATTTTGGGCCAAACTGGTTTATGAATGGCTTCAGGTGTAGTTAACACAGTACTTTGCTTAATATGCAAATAAATCCTGTTTAGCAGGATTGGTCTTTGAGCATGCAGCCCTGAGTAAGACAGCACAGGTTTCGGAATTACAAAACCAGCTTGGTCTTATGTCCAGTCATCACATCCTGATTCTGTATACCAACATCCATGAGGGTTCCATCAGCTTTACATAAGCCTTAAGCAGGTCATGCCCTCGGTCCTCAAGCAGGTGTCTGAGTGTTTCCCATCCATCTTGGTGGACAGACTCTACTAAAGAGTCCACAAGGGTGGGTGATGACTGGGATATTTTACAGCCAGAAATATTGCTTATTGGGTAGTGAGAGCACATCAGATCATCCGACCAGCGTCTCAGAGATGCAAACTTCAGTTATCCCAATGACCACAACATTTCCTAACCGTGGGGCTCCATCAATATCAGACCCCCCAAAAAGTTATTGCACTGACCCAATATTTTCTTTCTCTCGGGAAAGAGGTATGACCAAAAATGTGGATCCTGCAGTTCAAGAAAGAAAGTTTTAATCAACTTTCATCAGAAGGATGGTGGTTTTCATCAAATTGTAGATTTGAGAAGTCTAAATAGGTTCTTCTGCTAAAGTGGTCAAATGTAGTTCAAGCTGTGCAACTACTGTACAGGACAGGTTCACAATGCTGGACGTGTGTGTTGTGTATTTTCATGCTCCAGGACACAGGTGCTTTATAAGGTTTGCCTTCTTAGAACACAGGTCTCGTATGCCGTTAAGTGAATATTAACCCTATAGACTGGATCCCTTGTGTTGTCTGGATTCTGGAACCCATTTTGCTAAAGGTGTATGTGGCTGCCATCTCACCTTTAAGGACACACTTACGAATCTATGCAAGATGCTAAACTGTAATGAGCATCTCTGCCTTTTTAATAATAACCACTGCCTTTTTGCTAATGATTACTGCAGCAAAAAAAATGGGAGAATTGCATGTGCTGGTGATTAGTTCACTTTGCACTCATTGGTGGACAGATTACTCTGGGATTGAGTTTAAATCTTGTCATATCAGGCAGTGTTGTCAGGAGTCGATTCATTTTGCAGCATTCCATGAAGGCAAAACTGCAAAGTAATCCTTGCTATGTCTGGTTCTATTTATACTGGATGGCAGCTATCCAAAGCTCAGACTAACTGTTCATCCGATATGGAGTAAAGATAAGAGGGGCTCACATGTCAAAGTAGAGACCAACCCACTAGTGGCCTCATTATAAGCCACTCTAAGTGTGTTAAGTGCTACTCCAGATAGTCTGTGCTGTTTCTTCCTTTCTCCAGGTTCGACAAGGTTAACATTATCCCACAAGGTGATGCAAGTGTGGCAGTCACATTTCTTATTAGTCCTAAGGTGAGTCCAATTCCTCATAACATTGCATCCTGGTGATTCTCACAACTTCTGGCAGTTACAAGGAGGGAATGCTAATGACGTATGCAAATATGGTTCAGTGAAACACGGATAATTGCCAGATACTATTATCATTATGCCAACAGCAAGAACTAAATGAGGAAGTTCCATTGATAATTGGCTGTATGACTGTGTTATTTATTGTAAATGTATTGCAAATACTTTCATATGCCACTTTCTGATTTTACAAAAAGTCTCGGTATGCATGCACATGTGAACAATGATGTTTCCAGGTGATTCTCGCTGCACCTGTCGGTTATCCTGGGTTCAACCACAGTTACATATGAAGCTACCATTATGAAAACAGTTTCCAGTATTTCATATTCAGGTTTGGCTTATATCTTTTTTTTCTAATCTTTTTGCCAACCATAAGGATGTAAGAAATATGTAACAGGTACTTCTGTTTTCTAACCCATTTTAAAGGGTATAAACTCCCAGGATCTTTGGTTTTGACAAATGAAACCTGACTTATTGTCTGAGCCATAGAGCTGTTTTCACACTTTCACTCTTGCTAGAGATATTTAAAACTAAAAACTGCTTATTGCACTTTTCATGCTACTGTACACAAAGACAATCTTTTATAAATCCCATTTGATGAAATGTCATGTTACATCACAACTCTGTTGGTCCAGGTGTGGACATATCATCGTTTTGTACTGCACAGCCAGTTTATATGCTCCATTTGAAAAGGCCTGTTAAACTCCAGGGAGGAATTCTGTTTAAAAATGAATGAAATGCTGGTGATACTGCATCTGTCACTCACTGCCATGGCACACACACTGATTCAGTCATGAACTGTGTTTGAATTCTTTTTCTACATAGTAAACACTGCATCTGCATCACTTGCATAGCACGAATGCTTGAAACCTGCACAAAGCCAAACTGCTTTGCACCACACTTTGAAATACTTGTTTACCAACAAGGGCTCAGAGAAACATTTCTGGTATCACACTCTGCAATGTCCTCAGTGATCTCATTTTCATATTTGGAATTTGGAAATGTATGCATCAAACAGGTTAATCAAAAATATGCATTTGATGAGAAAACACTAGTTGTTTCTAAGGAAACATGATAAGCCAGGACTGCTGTATAGCAGCAGGTTATAGAAATTACACCAAACTGTAAAGCTAAATTTCAAATGGAATACTACAATGCACATGCACTAATTTGTATTTCAAATGTATTTCCTTGCCATTTGCTCCATTCATGTCATTTTAAATCCTTAAAATTAGGTATAGGGCATTCAAGTGTACACAAGTCCTTTTGCATTGAACAGTTTTATTGGGAGATTGTCAAATTATGTTACAAAGATGATTTGCAAGAGGCAGTGTAAATGTTTTAAATTAAAATGGTTTATTTTCATATAGTGATTTTGTGTACATGACATCATACCCTTTATTCAAGAACTATTTATTTGAAGTATTCTGAGATCTGCCTATAGCTCATTGCCCTGAATCACCAGTTTTGTATTGATGGACAATCTGTTTTTGTACATTAGCTTTTCTCTCTTATTCTTGGCCTGGATTATTTTCTAAACAAATAAACTGTTTAAAAATATGCTATGGTAGTCATCAAGACATCATGAACCATTAGACTATTAAACAGAAAGTAGTATGAACAAATTTGCATCACCTCCAAACTGCACATTTCATTTCCCTGAATGTAGCTTCTACATGTGTTTTGTTAGGCACTGATGCAGAAATGTATAATTGCAGAAATGTAAATTACAGACTTGACTAACTTTTCTGGTGTTTTTACAGCAGCTCAGTAATGCTTATTCCTGTAGAAGAAAATTCAACTCCCTTTTTTTTTATACACATCACAGTTTGTAATCCCCAAATCCCCACTGTGTACAACAATATGCTTACTAGCAGGTTTGTGCAATAAGGCATTTATTATGCGTTCACATGCAGTGCTTAGTCCATTTGAATCAAACCCTCGGGTCAGCATATTTCTGACCAACAAATTAAATAGTTTAGCGTGTATGTTTTCAGCCCTATACTGACCTCAGCCAATGTTTTTTTTTTTTTTTTTTTTGCTTTTTTTTTCATTTAATTATGTGTAGAGTGAAACCAAATCAAAGCAAATAGTAAACAAACCATAAGTATCAAATTCACTCTGATGTGGACTCTGCAAACAGACTAATACGTGTGAATGTTCAGAGACTGCATAGTGAATGATTAAGAACCATCATATAGTGTAATTAAGTGAAATAATTAAAACAAAATCCATATTTTAAAATGTATTAAAAAAAAAAAAGATCAAGACCGAGCTCAAGTTTTTGAGGTACTGCATAAAAGGGCAAAAACTGACCTCTATGGCACAATTCATAAGTGTTCACTGCCAACAAATATTGCATAATATTAAAAGAATAAGGCATTATCAAAGCATCTTAGTGTGCTAGAGGTCATGTCACAGTATTTGTTTACAACTTTATACTTTCTTACAACCAGACTGTAGCAGCTGTGCAAATATTACATATTTTGTTTGAAAAACTGAATATTCATTAAAACGGAAATAAAAGGCTCAGTCTTCGCCTACAGTAGTTCATCAAAGCAATATAGAATATGTTATTTAAAAGCAGGATATTCTGCTTTAAAAAATCTTGTAGCATGTAAAAGGACAGGGTGTGTCCAGATATAACATCTTTTTATCAGTATGTCAGTAAATTAAATCTATTTTAGATTCCTTAATCCCAGTACAGCGGTATATAAACCTGGCATGTACTCACATAAATTCCTCCACATCCTCCTCCCTTTTATCCCATCAGGCTCTCTCATCTCTGCGTCTTCAGACTGGCTGGCTGGTAAACAGGGACACCCTGATCTTGAAGTGAGGGAAGCCCCTTGATTGCATCAGCAGCCTTCTCAGCAATCATGATTGTGGGGGCATTCAGGTTGCCACTGACTATACTGGGCATGACTGAGGCATCCACCACCCTGAGGCCCTGCAGGCCATGCACACACGTCTCTGGGTCCACAACAGCCATTGGGTCCGTGGCTTGGCCCATCTTGCAGGTGCAGGACGGGTGATAGGCACTGTCTGCTTTCTGCCGCACAAAGGCATCAATCTCAGCATCAGAACGGACAGAGATACCAGGTTGCAGCTCAACACCCCGGAACAGCTCAAAGGCTGGCTGGGCGAAGATTTCACGTGACAGCTTCACACACTCCCGGAACTCCAAAACATCAACGTCTGGGACAAAAAGAGAAAAACTAACATGAATTCGGAGAAGCCATTTCCCACAAAATTGTCATATTTCATGTTCATTGTTTTTATGTTTGACCAATTTAAGTTTTGAGTTAATTTACTACTCATTATATATTTAGTCTTATTACAAAAATTCTTTGTACTTATTACAAGGCTTCTGCGTGGAACACTAAGTGTGCCTTGAGTAAGTATTCACCTCCCTTGAACTTTTCCAGATTCTGTAGTGTTACAGCCTGGAACTGAAATGGACTTAATTGGAATGTCATAAATTTAGCCCATAATAAATATAGCCCATAATATTGTAATATAGATTGCAAAATTATTTACATATAAAAATATATTTATGACTGCAAAAAGTATTCACCACCACTGCTGTGAAACGCCTAAATTACAGTTGAGGCCAAAATTTACATACAACTCAGCTTCCACACATTTCATGTTACCATACATTGCTTTTGTCAATTCAATTAGTGCATCTACTTTGTTCACAATCACAGATCATTTTAAAATAATAAATTTTTACCAGATTTTATTTCATCTTTAATTCAAAATATCAGAATTCCAGTGTGGCAAAAGTTTGCAAACACCAAGTTGACTGTCTCTTAAAACAGCATGAATGATATGGATGTAATGTGCAACTGTGGCTGTGCCTTTTTGCCCTTGATACCATGGCAAAATCCAAGCATCTCAGTCAAAACCTTACAAGTCATGTAGGAACAAGTTCTAAACAACAGCTGTACGTACAGTGGTGCTTTAAAGTTTGTAAATCCTTTTGAAATTTCAATATTTCTCTATAAATATGACCTAAAACATCGTCAAATTTTCACACAAGTCCTAAAAGTAGATAAAGAGAACCTAATTAAACAAATTAGACAAAAAAAAATTATACTTGGGTCATTTATTTATTGAGTAAGATGATCCAACATTACATATCTGTGTAGCAGAAGTATGTGAACCTTTGGTTTCAGAATCTGCTATAACCCCCTTGCACAGCAATAACTGCCACTAAATGTTTCTGGTAACTGTTGATCAGTCCTGCACGTCAGCTTCAACTCTGGGATGTTGGTGGGTTTCTTCACATGAACTGCTTGCTTCAGTTTCTTCAACAACATTTCTATTGGATTTTGACTTGGCCATTTCAAAACATTAACTTTATCCTTCTTTAGCAATTCTTTGGTAGAACAACTTGTGTGCTTAAGGTTGTTATCTTACTGCATGACCCACTTTCTCTTGAGATTAAGTTCACAGACAAGTGTCCTGATATTTTCCTTTAGAATTTGCTGATATAATTCAGAATTCATTGTTCCATCAATGATCGCAAGCTGTTCTGGCCCAGATGAAGCAAAACAGACTCAAACCATGATACTACCACCAGTATGTTTCACAGATGGGATAATGCTGGAATGCAGTGTTTCTTTTCTCCAAAAATAACACTTCTCATTTAAACTAAAAATAATATTTTGGTCTCATCAATCCACAAAATATTGTTTCAATAGCCTTCTGGCTTGTCCACATGATCTTTAGCAAACTGAAGAGGGGCAGCAATGTTCATTTTGGAGAGCGCTGGCTTTCTCCTTGCAACCCTGCCATGCACACCATTGTTGTTCAGTGTTCTTCTGATGGGGGATTCATGAACATTAACATTAACCAATGTGAGAGAGGCCTTTAGTTGCTTAGAAGTGACCCTGGGTTCCTTTGTGATCTAGTGGACTATTACGCGTCTTACTCTTGGAGTGATATTTGTTGGACGACCACTCCTGGGGAGGGTTACAATGATTTTGAATTTCCTCCATTTGTACATAATCTGTGGATTGGTGTGAGTCTAAATTCTTTAGAGATGGTTTTTTGACCTTTTCCAGCTTCAACAACTCTTTTTCTGAGGTCCTCAGAAATCCCCTTTGTTGCCATCAACTTTATTTGCCACTCACAGATATGTAATATTGGATCATTTTCCACATTAATATTAATGAATCAATAAATGAATTACCAAGTATAATATTTTTGTCTCATTTGTTTAATTGGATTGTCTTTGTCTGCTTTTAGGACTCGTGTGAAAATCTGATGATAGTTTAGGCCATATTTATGCAGATATATAGAAAACTTTAAAGGGTTCACAAACTTTCAAGAATACACTGCAGCATTCAGGACAGAGGCACAAGTTAACTCCAAGGGATGAACAAACTTCCAAATATTCAACTGAAGCCCAAGACAATAAAAAAACTGGAGAAGGAGCTAGAGGCATCAGCTATGAAATTATGTACATCAAAGTATGGAGGAGTCTCTGATCAGCTGAAACAAAAATTTATACTGTTTGGTCATAATCATCAGTGTTAAGTACAGGGGAAAAAGGGTGAGGCTTTTAAGTCAAAGAACACCATCCCAGGTGTGAAACATGGGGGTGGCAACATTATGTTGTGGGGGTGTTTTGCTTGAAAGGCATTGGTGCACCTCAGCAAACAGATGGCATCATGAGGAAGGAGGATTATCTAGAAATACTAATGGCTTAAAGAGAACAAAGTGAAAGTATTGAAGTGATCGTCACAAAGCCGCAACCTAAATTAAATGTAAAATTAGTGGATTGAACTAAAAATAGTGTGTCCTAGCAAGGAGGCCCACAAACCTGACTGAGTTACACCAGTTCTGATCAGGAGGAATGGGCAAAAAAAATAAATATCGAGAGATGCTAGTGGAACACTACCAGATAATCTGATTCGAATAATTATAGGCAAATAGTAAAAAAAATCTGATATAGAAAAGAAAATCTTAAATAAATCTGTCTCTTATCTATTATTTTTAAAATGATTTTTTATGGAAATAAGGTTAAACACCTTAATTGACTTAACAAATTAAAACAACCTTAAGAAATGTATGATGTCATGTAAGGTGTGGAATTGGGAATAAATTTTGTTTGAAAGGCTTTAGCCTAGGTGTATGTAAAAAATTTGACCTCAACTGTAGTTCTGGTACAGCCAGTTCACATCACATTATTAATTGAATGGAGACCTCCTGTAAGTACAATTAGTGTCATGTGATCTATGTATAACTATATCTGATCCTGGTTGGTTAAAGAACAGACCTAACAAACTGCATCATAAATACCAAGTAAACCATTACAACAAATCTGAGACAAAGTACTTGAAAAACATCAAAAAGGGTTGGATATAAATATCCCAAACTTTGATCATCCTGTGGAGCAGCTTTAAATCCATTTTTGAAAATGGTAAGAATATGGCATAACCATGGCTGGGCCTAGGGGAGACTGTCCGAAAGTTTGACCAGGTAATGAGGACATTAGTCAGAAAAGCAACCAAAAGCCCTTTCCAATATTGCTCAATCATCATCATGATTCACTGTGGGTACGATGAGCAGTGTTGGGTTTCCACCAAATGTAGCACAATGTGACAAGGCCAAAAAGTTACATTTTGGTCTCCTCAGATCAGTGAACCACATTTTCAAAGTCTCATTCATACCTTTTAGTAAACCCCAAATGGGACTTCATACAGCATTCATCTCTTCCATAATACCCAGCTTTGTGTGGTGTCTGGGTTATGGTCATCCTCTGAACAACTCTCTCCAGATTGTTCAGAATTCCCCTTGGTCTCTTAGATTTATGACATGTAATTCCAATTAGGTACATTTCAGTTCCAGGTTGAAACAAAAAGGGGGTTGATACTTCTGCAACTGTAACTTGATTGAGATTCAGGGAACAAGAATACAGGGAATTATCTACTACTTGAACATTTTGTTCAAGCATAAAAAAAACCTTAAAGATTTTTCTTTAGGCTTATTAAATAGTGTAAATAATGAAATTCATTTTCTTTAAATATATCAAAGGTCTTGCTCAAGGGTACAAAAGTGGTTCCCTGGCAGCCCTGTGATTTAATCTTTCATTCTACTGGTAGGTAGCATAGAACATTAAATGCTGCACAACTGGCCAACTTCATTTAGCATTTTAAAGCTACAAAATGAAAGAAGAAAATGTAGAATCTTTAACATTAAATGTTTGCATGCATAGCTGAACTCACCAATCTATATTTCTAATAGTGTCGCAAATCTCACATTTCATTTCATAGCATGTGTTCACATTCTTTATGGATTTGCCAATTCTTTTGAGCAAATTTTCTGTCAATTTTAAATAGTTAATAACTTTAAAAACACACTGGCTTTACGATTCAGCCAGTAGATCTTCATAAATTAATAAAAGGGTCTGCTTTCTTTCTTTTCAATGTATAGACAAATCAACAAGCACACGTTGGCCATCTACAGCAGTTAATGGTATGCATCTCAATGGTGAGTGACTAAATAATGGAATAAAACATGTGTGACTAGAGTGGGCTTACCAGTTGAGAGGTATTTGGGTTCAATCAAAGGGTGATCAAGTGGATTTCTGCTTTTCAGTTTTAACCAGCCAATACTCGTACTCCTCATTGGTCCAACATGTACCTGCAAAAAACAACTAAATTGCTAAGACTACTAAAACCTGCATTTTAATTTTGTCAGGGAGCTAAAAGGGCAATGTCATCCAGCTCACATATACATGTTATAAACCTAATACAGCGAAAAATATATATTATTATTATTTATGTATTTTTTAAATTACTGTGCCTGTATCACAGACCTGAAAAAGAGGCAATAATAAAAAAGATAGTATGTCTATCACTTTTAAAGCTTTGTGTCACATATTTCTTGATTTCTTAAATTAACCTTCATGGTGCAGGTTCCCAAGGAAATTTTGAAGTAAGGAAGAGATAGGCTGAGTGTATTTTTATAATTAAGATTTTATATGAATGTTTCCACAAAGTGCTTGTGCCCAAATCTGAAATGAAATGCTTAATTGTAGATCTTCATAAATAATGTGCCATCTTGTACATGTAGCATACACAACCACAGAGTGTGATTTTCTAAAAAAAAAAAAAAAACATTAAAAGTTGTACTACGATAATAATAATAATAATAATAATTATTATTATTATTATTATTATTATTAAGATTTATTTAAATAATAATTAGAACAGCTTTTTTCAGCCTGAAGCTAATGCAATTTCTTTAACTTAACTAAACAAGACCACTAAACCACTGAAATAATCCCTTGTGACTTTATATATATTGTAAATTCAATCTGCCATTTATTCTTCACTCAGATAGAACCTTATAATATTAAGGCCACACAGTGTGATTGTATTGTTATTTAACATCGTCATGAAGAAAGTGTGGGCTCTTCCACATTAGGAAATGTACCAATGGCTTCACTGATCAAATCTGTAGAATTAGTGAGTAATTGCTTCATTGGATCCAAAGTCTGAACCAACTATGGTCAAGCAAAGGACACTCATAGTTAAACCCCTAAAGATTAAGTGTTGTTTTGTCTAGCAAACTACACTATATGACCAAAAATTTATGGACACCTGACCATCACACACATTTGAGCGTTTTGAGCATCTCACTCCAGATTTAATCCCTGCTCCCCTATTATAATAACCTATATAATTTTGGCTGTGGGGTTTTGTGCCCATTCAGCAATAAAAGCATTAGAGAGGTCAGGCACTGATATCAGGCAAAAAAGCCTGGGATGCAGTCAGCATTCCAGTTCATCACAAAGGTGTTTAGTGGGGTTGAGGTCAGGGCTCTGTGCAGGCTCATTTGAGTTCTTCCACTTCAAGCTTGGCAAAGCATGTCTTCATGGAGCTCCTTTAATGCACAGGGGGGGGCTTTGTCATGCTGGAACAGGTTTAGGTTCTTAGTTCCAGTGGAGACATTGTAAAGCTGTAGATATATTCTGTACAATTGTGTCCTTCCAACTTTGTGGCAACAGTTTATGGAACCACATTGGTGTCCACAAACTTTTGGCCATATAGGGTATGTTGTTGACAAAAATGTTACAGTTCAAATCATAAATAAATTATAACAATCTTTCAAGCAAAAAAACAAACAAACAAAACAACAACAAAACTGTCATGCAGATGCATCAGTTTTAAAACACTTCAAATCATATTATGTGTACACAAAATTCATGTGTAGACATATAAACATATAAAGCACAGCACAGACAATACAGATAATCAAACAGGCTAAGTGTATGTCAAGAAAATAGAATCTGACTGAATAATATATAAGACAAAATATTTCAACAAGAACAAGACATTTCTTCAACAAAGTGTAGCCAAGATAAAACACTTTAAGCTGACCTGGTAAGCCTCGAGTTTGGGCATGACACGACCATGGTCGATAACCTGAGATGGCAGAAAGTGAAACTGGATGTCAGGATGAGAGACGCCAGGGCGACTGCGAATAAAACCACCGCTCTCCAGATGAGCTGTAGCACCATAACCTGTTAGATGCATCAGAGTGAAATGACAAGCTCTTTATTTTATAATGCCACATGACACCTGCATAAGCTCTTCAAATAAACCAACATATATTTACGTCAGCTATTATAATATTTATTTGTCTTAGACACCAGCTAACAAAGACTGCTTTCATAGTGCTTTTTGTCATGATGACAAAACAGTCAAGTAACATAAATGTTTGGTGTCAATGTTATCTTAACTTGAGATAAAAATGGGCTTTTTTCTTTTTTTTCAGTCTGCTCATGCAGTTATTACTTTTTTGTCTTTATCTGCCCTCAATGTTTTGTAAGAAATCTCGCTGGTTCTAGTTCCCAAAATTTAAACAAACTTTAACAATGATTTAAACTACTGAAACCCCGATGAGGCGGTTAATAAGGATGCTGTAAATGTATTCATGTTAATAAAGGTGTTCTTTGTCCTGCGAGCTTCATATCTGACCACTTGCTCACACCTGCATGAAAGTAAAAACCTCCCACTTGCACAACACAGATGTCATGGGACAGGGACTCAAATTAACTTTTTGTTTAATATCTACAAGGATAATTAATTTACAGTGCCTTGCGAAAGTATTCGGCCCCCTTGAACTGTTCAACCTTTTGCCTATAGACCAATATCAAATCTCCCTTTCATCTCCAAGATCTTAGAGAAAGTTGTAGCAGATCAGTTATGCTCATACTTACATAAGAACAATATTCATGAAATGTATCAGTCAGGATTTAGACCTCATCATAGCACAGAGACAGCGTTGGTTAAAGT
>JAFFST010050184.1:39783-52624 GCA_022414735.1 Noturus placidus | reverse complement strand
CAGTTTTATATCTTTATGTTTGAGGCCTGAAATGTGGCAAAAGGTCGAACAGTTCAAGGGGGCCGAATACTTTTGCAAGGCACTGTAAACATTGACCATAATTTAGGTGGGTATTGTTTTCTGACTTATTTGTGTTTGTGCATTCAGGCCATAATATCTTGTGAAATATATGGCTTTAACTAAACGTTACACTAAAGGCCAGGATTCTTTGTGTTTGAACTAGTGTACTTGTTCTTTTTTCTGTCTGTGATATTGGAGATGGCATTGCTGGTCTCCTACCTGTGAAGCTCAAAAGCCACTCCAGGCCGATCTTAACCATGTGGAATGGTTTCTGAGCTTTGTATAGTGTGATCGGTTTAGTGCACTGCTGTTGGATGTACAGCTCCAAATGATCCTGGAGATTACTTCCCACACCTACACACACAGTTAGCAGACATGTTCCCATTCATCAAACAAGAGGTGTGGCAATACATTGCTGTCAAATAAAACCATGATAGTCATTACTCAATTCCCTTCTAAGTTTACTGTACTGGGTGCTTTTTATATAGCCCCGTTAGAAACTCATGTACAATATATTTATTTCATTTCTTATTCATTATAATTATATGTCTTTGAGGAAACACAAAACACTGTAAGAATGATTATAAAGTCCTTATAAGGTCCTCTCTTGCTCAATAAAGGACAATAAAGGACAGCAACAATAAAAAAGACTATCATGAGTGGTCAAAGTACAGACCATTAAATAACTTTAAAGATTTCACATAAAAGAAGCCATATCTTCTTCACAGACCAAAGATCATTTATGCTACCCTGCCCTGTTTTAGATCAAATGCATTGCCTAGTAGATTGTTTATATATTGATCAAATGCATTGCCTAGTAGATTGTTTATATAATTTTTCTTTTTTTAAATGTATAGTTGAGAAGAATGATTACTGGATCACCTGGAAGGTGCTGCACGATGGGGATTTCCAGTTTTCGCAAATCATCAGCATTTCCCACCCCAGACAACATAAGCAGCTGTGGGGAGTTAATGGCCCCGCCACTGACAATGACCTCCTTGTCAGCAAATACCTGAAGCATTAATAATCATTTTTGCAATATAATTTAAAATAAATAAGCAGTTTGTTGTAATTCAAATAAACAAAAGAGGTATGTGGGATGGTGAATATGTTCTGAGGAAATGAGAATATCAGCTGATCACTGCTGTTTCTCAACAGTGTGAGCGGTTTTCTAAGACTGATAAACTAACAGTGCAAGCAAGATAGGAGAGTGTTTAGGTGGAATTTTGATGATCTTTAGTCACACAGAAAAATAGGTCACTACTGCACCTAAGGGACTCAGAGCTATTTATTCTGAATTCTAAGCAGAAAAAAGCATTTAAAAAAAAGATCATCCAGAGAAAGTGAAACAATTAGAATCCTATGTGTCTCTTCTCTCTTTCAACCATATTAGAATAAATCATAACTTCATGCAAAATATGTCAGCTGGCATGAAAAAGCAAAAAATATCTGTCGACTGGTGAAAAGAAACCTTAAAAATCTATTAAGCATCACTTACACTTTCAGAAACTACTGTCTCTAGGAAGAAAGCAAACTGATGGAGAACTGTTACTTTCTTGATTCTGATTGGTCAGAAGGTGTTGATTAAATACACTTGAAGACTCCAATAGTGCTATGTAACTAAGGTGAAACGGTTTCTTTAAGTTTTCCTCCATGTTGCATTCTTTGGTCATGTTAACTTCATGTTAGATGGTTAGTAGTAGCTGGAACGTCAGAGGTATGGGTAATCCTGTTAAGAGATGTAAGGTTTTTATATATTTTATATATTTGAAACTTTTAAAAACTCTGATATAGTATTTTTACAGGAGACTCACCATTGTATTAAAGATCATAGGTTATATTACCCTTGAGACTTATGCCTGTTGTTGGGGTTTATAGTATTTATACAACCAGCAATAGTTAGTGTAGCCATCATGTGCCGAGGTGGGGGGGTTAATGAAAATGAATCATGTGTAAATGAACCACATGTAAAATTACATATAAATGAATCATATATAAATTAATCATATATAAATCTTGCTTGGGGGGGGGTATGTTACTGGGGTTAAAAGTTTGATTCTGTATGGATTTATGAAAATGAATCATATGTAAATTAATCAAATGTAAACTTTCCTGGGTGAGGTGGGAGGGGCTGTTATTGGGGTAAAAAAATTTTGATTCTGTATTGATATATTTTGTTGTACTCTGAATAGTGTATGAGAATCAATAAAAATTGTTATGAAAAAAAACTTCATGTTAACTTTAGTGAGATGAAAAAAGAATGTTGCTTGTGGATGAATGACTGTAGCTGTTGTAAGGTAAGAAATAACGGGAGATAACTCTCACAGATGTTCCACACCATTAAATCTAACAATAGATGAACAAAAAGTATGATGTACAGTGGAAATAAAATGTCTACACACATCTGTTAAAATTGCAGGTTTTTGTGATGTAAAAATGAAATGAAAAGATAAATCGTGTTTGACCTTTCAACCTTTAATGTGATATAGCAACCAACAAAACTCAAGGAAAAAACAAAAATAAATGTTTTAGGAAAAAAAGAATGAGCTGGTTGCATTTAATTTTACTTTAATTTTACTTCGTTAATTTATCTTTTTCTTTTCTTTATTCTTTATAGTATATACCATGCAGGATACCGTGCTGCTTTCTTAATCCATCACATTTTGCAGTAATAAAAAGTGCACATACTGATTCCAATCCAACCAATAAGCCACTACAGGGACCATTTCTGGACAACCAGTCTGTTACTATTATCTTGGTGCTGATTCACAATGCCGGGACCTCCACCCTACCTTCTTCATCTGACCATTCTGTTGGTACTCCACTCCCACTGCTCGAGTCCCATCAAAAAGGATCCGTGTGGTCAGACATCTCACTTCCGCCTTCAGGTTGTGTCTGGACAGAGCAGGCCGCAAGTATGCACTTGCTGTGCTCCATCTCTTGCCTAAAGCAAGGGAAGACATTAGAGTTAATAGGGACGAGGAGAGAAACCAAGACCAGGAGGAGATGTTCTTCAAGTTAATTGAAGGCTAATATAATGCAAAAGAAGAAAGAGGACAAATTTGTTTTTAATCAGGAAGAAAGCGTTTCACTACTGTTGATTCTTTCATTGACTTTCATTAATTGCCAAATTCTGTGTCGAAAGTTAAATAACCAAAGAATATCTATATAGTGAATTGTTTTGTACATTTTAAACAGTCTATTTATCTGCATTGACACAATTTAAAAAAAATCTTTGTGTATCCCAGTCTGGAAAAAAGATAAGGAGACATTATAATAAGCTCTGGCCCAACTTTCAAAAAGGTCAAGGTTAATGTCTGTAAGCACGGTTTTCTAACTGCAGACTAATTTGCATTTTTAGACTTGTGCTGGTATTTGTTTTAGAAATGCAAATTACAAGGTGATTCCATAATTTTTCCTCAGCATTGAGTGATTCCATAATTACTACTTCATCTGGAAAAAATATGCCATTAAATAAAACAATTTAATTTAATTTGTTTAAGGTATGTTTCATGAAACCAGAATATTCAGCTATTCAACAAAAATTGTTTTGTGTCATATCTGTGATTTGTTAATTTGTGAAGTAAAAAAAAATCCAGGTGAGCATCCTCCAAGTGTGATGATTCAATAATTTTTGCTAGGGGTTGTTCTCGCTTTGGACCACTGACCATGCATAGAAAATCATGAGGAAAAACTATGGTAGAACTTGGTTAGAAGCAAGAATGTCACTTGGAACGTTGTCAAACAATTAGAAGATGTGTCAAAAAAACATTCAGTATTATTTGGATGTATTATTTTACAGTGGAAAAACAACCTTTGTGAATGGTCATATCCATCCACCCAACACCTTCCTGCTGGCACCCATTCATGTCCTTGGTGAAGGGGTAGCCAGCTTGTTGAGCAGCCTCGATAAATGCATGGTGAAGAGGGTGATCAGTTTTTCCTCTGGAAACGTGCAAGGGTCCACTGCCACCCCGGTATTGGTCTGCTCCCAATTCATGGGTCTGGGCTTTCCTGAAGTATGGGAGGCAACGCTCATAGTCCCAGCCCTCAGCACCTTCTCTCTGCCAGCGGTTGTAATCCTCAGCATGCCCACGGATATAGACCATGGCATTGAGTGAGGACGAGCCACCCCAGACACGGCCACGAGGCCAATATAAGATCCGGCCATCCATTCCTGCCTGTGGCAGTGTGTGATAGAACCAGTTATACTTGTCATCACAGAGGTTGTAGGTCAGTGCGGCTGGCATGTGTATCTTCCACGACAGGCGGGTACACCCAAGCAGCAAGTCCTTGGGCCCTGCCTCCAAGAGGAGGACGGACTCAAATGGATTCTCTGATAAGCGGTTGGCCAGCACACATCCTGCTGAGCCTGCCCCCACAATGACATAGCTGAAGGATGGAGTTTTCTGATCAGATGACGTGGTGCTATAGCAGGAAACAGGGAAGTGTCGGGAATGTGGGACGGCTGCTTTTCTGGCAAGTCCTAAAGCCAGCCAAGCAGACAAAGGGGGTCGCATCATGGCAAAACAGTTTTCAGAACCCTGTACAGCCAAAACATGCAGAAAGAGATTTAGTTTCCAAGCACTTTTAGGACCTCTATATACGCAAAGTCGCCAAATAGTTTCACACCTATAACAGTCCTGCAAAAGAATGATTTTATAAGCTCAGCAGTAGCACAGGTTAATTTTCAGTTACTGGTTTCTTCCAACAGTTGTTCTCAAGCCTGTTCCAGGATCACTGGTCACAAGGCAGAAATATAGCATGGACATGGTTGACACAAGTCAATCGCAGGACATCACACACATACACAAACTCATATATACCAAGACCATTTAGAGTAGTAAAATTACCTACCAGTATGTTTTTTGGATGTGGGAGGAAACCAGTGTATCTGATGGAAACTAACACAGACTCGAGGAGAACATAAAAAACACCACAGGGACAGTAACTGAAGTTTTTTATTGAACCCTGGAACGTGGTACTGTTTGGTTGGCACCATTGTGCTGCTCCACTTCATAATATGTTATATGTTTCCTATAACTAAATCCTTCCCGAGAAATTACTTGATGTGTACATTCCAGTCAGAATGTGAAAGTGATTTGACTAATTCTTCTAAAAACAAAAGAGAAAACAATCTCACCGGTAATCCATGTTTGTACTGAACACATGCCAGACAACTGTTATTGTGTCATAAAATAGTATTACACAATCTGATGATAATATCTGCAAAATGCAAAAACTCTGTGGCTTGTCTCCTTTTAATTAACAAATTTAATGGGGATGGGTGCATTTCCAATTACCACAAAGAATATGGAAATCTAGACAAGAGTAAAAGTGTAGCCATGTTTCTGTACTTTTTTCTGTTGTGTGTCTAACATTGTAAATCCATGGTTCTCAAAATGGGGTTTGGGAAATCAAAGCCATAAAGCATAACTGGATGTATTACCGTTGAAATAACATCATTATGCAAATTATTATATTTATTATAATTGAGTTCTTATAGTCACTGTCTGGTTTCATTAGCCCCTGGAAGGGAATGTATTTACATTAATTTAATGTATTTGGGGCGGCTGTGGCTCAGTTGGTAGAGCGGGTTGTCCACTAATCCACTAACCGTAGGGTTGGCGGTTCGAATCCCGGCCCGGGTGATCCCATGCCGAAGTGTCCTTGGGCAAGACACTGAACCCTAAGTTGCCCCCAATGGTAAGCTGGCAGCTCTGCTACCATTGGTGTGTGAATGTGCTCTCATTAGTAAGTCGCTTGTAAATGTAAAAATGATATTTCTGTAAAGCTGCTTTGAGACAATGTACCATTGTAAAAAAGCGCTATACAAATTGATAATTATTATTATTATTAATCCGAAATGCCAGTTCATATAAATAATGCCCATTAGAATCTAATGACAACTCTCAATAAAATGTGCTCTGTGATTGAAGAGTTCAGAAATGCAACCCTGCCAACGGATCTATCCTTTCTTTCTTTCTGCCCACGGGTCAGGCTAGGCTAACGTCAGTTCCGGGTTTTGACCGTTAAAGTAACATTCACCTGATATCCTCGCGCCGAGTTCTTTGGACAAAGCCCCCCCTCCCCCCATGTCCATACCATGGTTACGCGCTTGTATTGGTTCCATGTCCACTCAATGCACGTTATTAAGACAATACACATGATGTCCTTTTTGTGTGTTTATTTCTTGAGACATAGAAGAGAGAAGCTAGAATGTAGAGCGAATGTCCGATATAAACCCAACTTTCACACGGTGCGCGCGCGGTTTACAAAAGAGAGCACAGATTACACGTAGCACTAGGGGGGCTCCATTAGCCAATAATAATAATAATAATAATAATAATAATAATAATAATAATAATAATAATAATAATAATCAATTTGTATAGCGCTTTTTACAAAAATATTATTGTGCGCATTAAAATACTGAGTGTATTATTGGACTAATACACTCAGACTAACTTGACTGGATTAGGGGGGCTCCGTACTTATTTATCTTAGTTCTGGAAATGTTTATTTTTGAATATATTAAAAGTTGAAACGATGGTTTATTTAACGAAATGATGGTGCAAATGGTTTTTTGTGGGGGTTTTTCACCCCCCCCCATTAGGATTCAGCATGCACGTAAACTCAAATGCTACAACTTCAGCTTTGGAAACTAATTAAACACAACAAATCGAAAGAGACAAGAATAGTGCAGACACGCCAGAGCAACTTTAATCAGCAGTGGCCGTAGAGACGAACGGAAATACACGCTACAATATATGCACAGAAAAAAGTAGACAAGTTATACAAACACACCACTTACCGAATACTCCAAGAATAATGGTAACTTTGTCCCAAGTAATGCAGTATGTTGTCAAGAGTGGGCGGAGTCACAGGCAGACTCGCATATTTTACTCGGAGCCCAGTTTGGCCTTCACCTGTCAAAACCACACTGGCTATAAGTCTGCTGTCCGTCTGTCTCACTGACAGTCACAGGACTTGGCTTATAATAATAATAATAATAATAATAATAATAATAATAATAATAATAATAATAAAATTAGTTAATCGATCAATTAATTATGATTATTATTATGAAAATGCATGACAACTAAAGAATAATTTAATCATTATGTATAAATCTATGAGAACCACTAGGGTACAAATCATGACGAAGTTTGTTTACTGTTGTACAGAGACCTAGGCCTCAATTTATGATATATCACACTCAGCCTGGCAAGAAACTTGCTCTGCATGGCTTCATGGAGCCAAGGCCTCAAGCTTATTTTATCTCGGCACTTATTCCATTTGGGTTAAAAATAGGATAAAACATTACAAAAAAAGAAGAAAAACTCTCAAGAACGACAGTCTCCTCCTCTTGAAATGTCCTGAAGACATTTTTGAGTTTGAGATTTAAATAAAAAAAAAAAAAATGAATATAAAATGATCCACCAGAATGTCAGCTTTCATTTCCTGATATTTAGATCTAGATGTGTTAACCAACTTAAACATGGCACCTTTTGGTTTCACCCACCCATTTATCAAGTGATCAATAATATTGGAATAAGTAACTGATGGGTGTTTCTTGTTACCTAGGTGTACCCTGTTAGATTGATTGTTTAAACAATTAATAGCTCTGAATATCTACTATTGGTTTGAGCCCTGGGTTTTGCCTGTGAAGCTAAACTTACATGAAGAGCAGAAAGCTGACTATGGGAGAAAACCAAGCCATTTTGAAGCCGAGAACAGAGGGAATAATAGATCAGAGCCACTGCACAAGCATTGGGAATAGCCAATATAACAATTTGGAATATCCTGGTTAATGAAAAAACGGACACAGGGCAGAGGTGAAGGTATCACAATCCACCATTTGGAGAGCGGAAATATAGAGGCCACACCACAAGATGCAAACCAATCATGAGCAGCACAAATCAGAATGCCAGATTGGAATTCACAATGAAATACAGAGATGAGCCACAAAAGTTTTGGACCAAGATTAACCTCTATTAAAGTGATGGAAAGGCCAAAGTGTGGAGAAAGAAAGGATCTGCTCATCGGTCAGACAAGTTGGAAGGAATGTCATGCTTGGGCTTGCATGGCTGCTTCAGGAACAGGCTCACTAATCTTTATTGATGATGTAACTCTTGATGGTAGCAGCAAAATGAATTCAGAAGTCTATAGAAACATTCTGTCTGCCAATTTACAGAGAAATGCATCTAATCTAATTGTAAGGAATTTCATCATGCAGCAAGATGTGTTAAACAATTTGGCATGGCATATGTGGTGGCTGACCACCCAATTTTAATATGAGAAAAGTATTGCAACAGATATTTTTTTAAAATAAATAAATAACACTTAATATTTGGTTGCATGTCCCTTGCTTGCAATAACTGCATCAAGCCAGTGACCCAGTGATATCTCCAATGACTCAAAATACATTGTCAACAAAACAAAGGACTTCATCAACGGAAAAAAGTGGAAGGTTTTAGATTGACCAAGTCAATCATCAGACCTTAACTGAACAGAGGCATTTCACCTCCTGAAGAGGAGACTGAAGGGAGAAACCCCCTAAAACAAAAAAATAAATAACTTAATTTAAAGAAACTGTGGTACATGCCTGAGAAAATCCTCACAAAAGAAGAATGCAACAGTTTGGAGATATCACTGGGTCACTGCCTTGATGCAGTTATTGCAAGCAAGGGATATGCAACCAAATATTAAGTGTTATTTATTTATTTAATTATTTTATTGTTGCAATACTTTTGCTCATATTAAAATTGGGTGGTCAGCCACCACATATGCCATGCCAAATTGTTTAACACATCTAGATTTAAATATTAGGAAATGAAAGCTGAAATTTATTGTCTCATATGCATCTTTTGATCTTCAATGTCTTCACTGTATGGCAAAAACAAAAGCATTGACCTTGTTGTTACAATACTTTCACAGAAGCCTGTATATGAATAGATTATGTTACACAAGTATTTAATCTGGATTTAAATAGCATATTTTAAACAATATACAGTGTCTGAGTTAGAGGGGACTATTTTAGTGGGCATGGCCAAGCACAAAATAGGTGGAGCAAAAGACCAACAAAACAACAGGAAAAAAATTCAGTGTATCATCGCTAGGTGCAGATCTCTGAAGTAGTATCAGAACTCTTTTCGTGTGGCTCTTTGTAGACTCTCAGGTTCATGCAATGGAGCTATTAGTCAGCATCAGAAGTGTATTTTGCCTTTGCCTGCTTCATCTGGCAGCTGCTGACACCAGTGCTCTCAATATAGTAAGTAATATAGACCGGTTGGAAGCTTAAAATTAGTTCACATGTATAATTTATTTTAATGATTGTTTTTGCTGTTATTGTTGTTGACCTTTTTTCCTTTTTATTCTACACAGGTTGTAACATGTACCAAAACAAATGGTAAGTGATGTGCATACGTCTGGAATTAAATTAGTTATCAATTTAACCAAGTTGTTATTCCAGTGTTAATTCTCTGTTTGTCTTTTTCAAGAGTAGTCAAATTTGAGCCGCAGGTAACAGGGTTTAATTAACAAGATTTATAAATACATTGCTGTTTAGAAAAGCATTTATAGATGCTCAGGTTTGGGCTATGCCCCTTAATTTTAAGGGAGGTATTAATGTTGCAGCAAACATATTCTAGACAATTCTGTGCTTTCAACTTTGTGGTAACAGTTTGAGGAAGGCCAACATATGAGTGGACGGTCAGGTGTCCACAAAATTTTGACCATCAGAAGCTACATGATACCTGACCAAGACACTCAAGCACATTTAAATTTCTGTGATGCTCTACCAGCAATGTCTGTAGAATGCCTTTCTGTTTGCCAATACAGTACCTTCCTAAACAGTTCGGAAGCACTTCCTAAACTCTAATCCAACACAATAAATGACTGTTAACGTGATTGTTTTGGTTATAAAGCACGGACTCCCAGTAGATAAAGACACAGATACTTTAGATAGTGGAATTTGCTAAAGTCTGGAGTGTGCATCTAGCTCTGCTTTACTTTAGCTTTCGTTTGTATCTCACTATTTACTGACCTGTTCTGCTTTATTAAAACTATATACTATACTGTATGCACACAATGGTGATTTTATTCACAGCAACTCATTTTAAATGCACAAAATGGTTAGCAAGCAGATCCTTTAAGTCGTAAAAGTTGCGAGGTGGGGCCTCCATGGATCTGACTTGTTTGTCCAGAACTTCCTGAAGATGCTCAATCAGATTAAGATCTGGGGAATTTGAAGGCCAAAAAACAACTTTGTCATGTTCCTCAAACCATATCTGAACAAGTTTCACAGTGTTGCTGGGGGACTGCCAAACTGCTGAAAGACGCCACTGCCATTAGGGAATACTGTTGCCATAAAGCGGTGTACTTGATCTGCAACATTTTTACTCTAGGTGGTATTTGTCAAAGTAATTCCATGACCCAAGATGCACATGCACCCAGACGTCCACATGATGTAAAAGAAAACGTGATTCAGACCAGGCCACCTTCTTCTATTGCTCCATGGCCCATTTCTGAAGCTAACGTGCCCATTGTAGGTGCTTTCATCAATGGACAGGAATCAGCATGGGCACTCTGATTACTATGGGCACTATGCAATCCCATACACTGCAAGCAGCATTGTACTGTGTTCTGACACCTTTCTACCATACGCAGTATTAACCTTTTCACAAATTTGTGCTACAGTAGCTCTTCTTTTGGATTGGACAAGACAGGCTAGCCTTCGCTCCCCATGTGCATTAGTAACCCTTGGGTGCCCATGACCCTGTCCCTGGTTGTCCTTCCATGAACAACTTTGGAAGGTACTACCCACTGCCTTCCTGGAACACCCCACAAAACCTGCAGTTTTGGAGATGCTCTGGCCCATCTAACCATCAAAATCTGGCCCTTGTCAAATTCTCTCAGATCCTTACATTTGCACATTTTCCCATTGTAATGAGATAATCAATGCTGTTATTCAAGTAACCTGTTAGTGGTTTTACTGTTGTGGCTTCATGTTACAGCATATAAAGACATTCTAGACAATTGTGTGCTTCCTACTTTGTGGCAATATTGTGACGGTCAGGTCACATACTTTTGCTCATATGGACCAAATATGGAGAACATGCTTCCTCAAGCAGTTTCAAGTTAAAGCTTAAGTTGAGGCACATTTGAACCCTAAACAACACCGAAAATTAAATATCAACATAATTGAATCCAGTCACGCAATCGCAATAAACTGGATTATGTTTGTGTTTAATCTACTCAATTATAAATGATTACCATAAAACATTTTTGGTCATGGACTGGGTAGCTGTATAAATAACATACATTAATTCTGTTGAAGATTTAAACCCTGTCGAATGTTGGACACAACCCAAATCCAATCCTTCGCCACTGCATGGTCTTAAAGTTCAGCTTACATCTCTGAATGGAGCTCCAGCATCTCTTGCTCTCAACATATCATGGTCTATAGACATTGACGGTGAGTACTATGATTTCTGATATTTTTTAAGAAAATGGTACATTTGACCTGCTTTTCAACTTAAAATAGAGCCTGTGATAAAATGCCTAACATTTAAAGTTATGACGTACACACATCTTCAGATGTTCTATGTTCAATGTAGCACAACTGCATTGTATAGATTCTCATATGTTAATATAAGCAAAAAAAAAAGACATTAAGGTAAGAATGGGAAACAAAGATTGTGAAAGATTACGATGAAACTATTCCTTGCAGGTCACATACATTAAGTATGATTTTTTGCTATGCAATGTTAATAATATATTGAGGCTTCTGATTTTATATTCAACTTTGGATGTGTGCTTACTTTCTTTGTTGAAAATCTGACTGTCACCAAAATCCCACAAAGTTGGAAGAACCATTGGAATCTTTCTTTTCTAGGAAGTATTCACAGTATTACTGGCACATGGATACAAGTGAACACAGTGAGATACAGATGTGGATATCAACCTCCATTTACTTCAAAACAGGTTCAGACTGGCGATTTAAAACAGGTAAGGCCTTCTGTGTTATTTGGTTAAATGCTGTATTGGATTTTTTTATATATATATTTTTTTGTTTGAACTGTAAAATTGTAAAAGATAGATATTGCAGAGGAATTTTTGGAAGGGCCAGTGTGTTTCAACATGTCATTTTCAACATGCTTATTGTAAATACACATTTTTAAAGCATCTAACTACACATTATATGATCTTCATTATATTATCTTTCCAATTGCTTCAAAAACTTATTCTTTCCAGGACACAGTCAAGGCATAATGAATTAAAAGTGTTTAAAAGTTTATTCATAAGTTCAGCTTTCTTGAATAATTTCATTTAAAAACATTTTATTTTATTTATAACTGCTTTAGGTGCTACAGTGCCTTGTGAAAGTATTCGGCCCCCTTGAACTGTTCGACCTTTTGCCACATTTCAGGCCTCAAACATAAAGATATAAAACTGTAATTTTTTGTGAAGAATCAGCAAAAGGTGGGACACAATCATGAAGTGGAACGAATTTTATTAGATATTTCAAACTTTTTCAACAAATAAAAAACTGAAAAATTGGGTGTGCAAAATTATTCAGCCCCCTTAAGTTAATACTTTGTAGCACCACCTTTTGCTGCGATTACAGCTGTAAGTCGCTTGGGGTATGTCTCTATCAGATTTGCACATCGAGAGACTGAAATTTTTGCCCATTCCTCCTTGCAAAACAGCTCGAGCTCAGTGAGGTTGGATGGAGAGCGTTTGTGAACAGCAGTTTTCAGTTCTTTCCACAGATTCT